>VYZQ01026954.1:18894-35818 GCA_013400655.1 Mystacornis crossleyi | reverse complement strand
AGGAGAGCGATTACATCTTCTGGGCAAATTGTACTTGATAATCCCTATTAAAATATACATGGCAGTAGTTGACTTGTAAAAAAGAAAAAAAAAAAGAAAAAAAAAGTGGCAGTTCAAAAGGTATTAGATACAGCACAAGGCAAACAGGGGCCTATTAAAATTTCCCCAACTGTTCTAATGAGAATGCTGAGGGTCATTTCTTCCTAGTTTACCATCTGTTTGGTTTCTGGCAAATATCTCTGGTGTGAAGGGAGGGTCCTGGAGCCCATTTGGCTTGTCACAGAGTAAACCAGGGATCTACAGCAATTTCAGTAAGTTACGAAACTGTACTTCAAGATCAGTAGCATGCACATAGCTAAAAACTTCTTTTAAGAGCTGTCATTTACTGACTATTCCTTATTTTTTAGAGCTGTGACCAAGCCTGGAGAGGCAGACTGAGCAGGCGGGATCAATTTTATAGGCTCACCTAACAAGATAATGCAACAGTTGGCCTTTTTCCATCTCATGATGTTAGTGGGAGATATTTTCCTTTATATGTCAAAATCTGAAAGCAAAACATTGTCCCGGAAGCATCAGTATTTGAGCATAAACTGATGCTAAAACTAAGCCTCTTAAAGCTCCAAACCATAAACCCCATCCAGGATGAGGAGAAGCCTTGGGTGTCTCCAGTGCATGGTCCAGATCCATGCACTGACAGAGCTGGGGCACATTGTCTGTGGTACCCCCTTGGACATAACACTGTGGGTGTCCCTCGGCCACCCAGGCACCCTCTTTGGCCTTCTTCATCTGGGATGAAACCAGCATCAAGCAGCATTGCCTACAGTAACTCTGCCCCAAGCCTGCTCAGAGTCTGAGTTATATGGGACCTGGAAACCACTCCTTTCCTTTTCCCCAGTTCCCAACCCATACAGATCCAGATAAAAATGATCCTTCCTCTAAAAATTGAGAGGGGGTTTTGGTCATCTAAACAATCACATATGTAACCAAAATACCCAGTGGAGGATTATGTGAAGCCCGCTTTAATCCTGTTGAAAGGCAATAGAATAGTAAAAAAGAAAAGGGTATAAGATAATTTTTGTGGCTTTACATTATATCTGGCAATTGCTCTTTCCAGGATTTCCTCTAGGAAATGTATTTTTCACCATATTTCAAAGAATATTTTTAACTACTCATTTTTTTAAATTCCAGAGAGTCAATGTATTACTTAAAATATGTGTGATCACCTTCATGATATAGAAACAAAGAATTGTAAAAGAGAAAAGACTGCAGTATTACCTTTCATCTTCTATTTTTTGCTTTCTAGGAAAAGAAGATGCACGTTCAGGCACTAAAATGTTTCCGAGTAACATCACTCTCCTAGTTTCTTATAAAGTAGCCCACACAGTTAAACAAAACCTAAATTTCATGAAGAGTTTATGACCTCACAGTAGAACAGAGCTATGTTTTAAAAGATTGCAAATTACAAGTTGTGTAAACGTACACACAAAAAATTTTTGTTATCCAATTAGGCCTATGGCAACACTTTCCAGTGTAACGGGAACTTGGAATACACTGTCTCTTCTACAATAAAATCTACAGACTTCCAAGAGGAACTTTGCAATTTAGGTTGGAAGGTTAACGCATATATAAATGTTATCATGAAATTACTTGTTAATTCCACTTTACTAAAAGGTACATATCAGTGTAGTGATTATGATTTTGCATAAAATTAGGTTTTGGGGGGCTTAGCTAGAAAGGCTCATGATTCCCACCACAGTTTGTAAGAAACTAATTACACCAAACTTAAATATAATTTGTCATGTATTTATCATGTGAAAAGCTACCAGGGAGCCAGAAAACCTTGGGAAGAGCTGGAGATGCAGCGTGAGTGGCAGGTCAAAGGCAAGCTTTGATGTGTGCAGCCCAGCACATCTGTCTGCTCAGCCCGCCTGTCACTGGGATGATCCTGTGTAATGAGACAGATTCAGGTCCTCAGCTCATAGCGCTCCTTATCGCTGCTGAGGGATTAGGCTGTAATCTTCTCCTTTAATTGTAGGAATGATACCCTGCTCCCTGCTTTCCAGAGCACACAGCTTTGGAGGAGCCATGTGGTATTGTTGTACTTCTGCCAAGCTACAGAGTGTACCTACCACCCACCAGACCATTTATCCTTACGCTCATTTGCAAGCAATCATTCCCATCAAACCTACCACCACATTTGTAGCTTTATAACATTTTTTTTTAGCACTCCTGCCTCTCACTTTCCTCTTTTATATTTGGACTAAGCCAAGCAGTGAGAGCCACTAAAAGACTGTATCGAAGGTTAGTCTTGGTGGGCTGATAAATCCCAGAGCACAGCCAGATGACCCAAACTGTCAACAAAAAGGCCAAACATTAACAAGAAGCCTCAGAGACAAAAGCAGAAGAAAGAAAAAGCACTGATGGATAAAGAGAACCCACAAAAGTCCAAAATGTGTCTCCAGAGACAGACAGGCTGTGAATAAACTGAAGGCTACTGAGGAGAGACAGAGTGGGACTGCCCTTCAGCCGACAACACTGAAGGATGTGGGAACATTTCCACATACACACCACACTGATCAGGAAAGGAGAGTGGAAATGACACTGGAGAGATGCAGCTGAGGCTATCTGTTGTATCAGGAAATCGAATTAAGAAAGAAACAGTCTTCTTAAAAGCTACTTTTAAGGGTAATTTCTTTGCTAAAGGATCCTCCCAGCCTGGTTAGTGAAATTTCAATGCATTTATGTTTGATCCCAGTTCTAATTTTAGCTTTACAATTTTAGTTTTACTTTAATCTGAACCCATAAAATGGTTCAGCCTGGGACAAAAAATTACTGTTTATGACCACTATTAACTTTTATACCCAAAAGCTAACATTTCTCCCCAAAAAATTGTTAGAAGGTTTCCCAAATAAAAATTTCAACAAGCTTCATGTCAGTGTAACCCCACAGAGGAAATCAGGAACTATTTCTTTGCCTACACAATATGTACTGAAGAAGAGAGAAAACATAACCCTAAGAATTAAAATATTTTATCTTTTTCTCTTCAAAGCTTCTTCACATGGTTAACTGTGATAACTGACAGTGATTGTGTCTCCATCAAGCAGCTTCCGAAGTTGGTTAAAGGTAATTGTAGTCACAACACGGTAACTCATAGCACAGAAGAGACATATATGTATGTTATGGAGACTTCAAATTGTTGGGCAGTCTGAAAGATTATGATAATCTAGCGTGACCTCCTGTGTGAGACAGACAAGGGCATTTCAATGGTAATATTGCAAGGGAGAAAAAATATTCTTCCCTGCTCCATAAGCAACCACTATGAACCCAATTTCAGAATATTACTATCTTCAGGTTTTAAAGGCCCAGCTTTGCACCCCACCCCCCATCTAATCTCTGGTAAACCACATAAATCTTTGAATTGAGGTCTCTGAACCTGACTAGTCCTCAACATTAAAAAACCATAATAATTTCCAGCAACCTAAATCTAACTTGAATATCACAATCGCTTGCCTCAAAGGAGAAACAGCTTCTTTGCTGATTGGAAATGATGACACAACAGATGGATCCAGGGTTTCTGGAGAAAGTGGTTTATGTTTTGTTCAGAAAACAAAACTATGTCACTCCCACCTACTATTCTACTAAACAACATATTAAATACTGTGGAGACTGCTCTATTTTTCTACTGCAAATGGCGGATTTTAAAATATTGTTACTTTTTAAAACTACCAAATAATTTTTAAAAGCGTATCATTTACATGCTAAATGCTTTTTGGAAGAGGCCAGCCTTCTCATCTCTCACTGCAAGGCAGAGATAGGAAAAGTTTATGTAGTTCTTAGTCCTGGGAGCCATCAGTACATCACAGATTGAGCGTTCATACAAAATTGCATTTAAAAGCCATTGGCATTTTTCCTTCACTGTTGACTTTTTACTGTGACTTCAAAGACATTGCACAAGAGCATCATCTGTTATGAAACATTCAGATTGGTTCTTTGTTTTTTCAATGTATATACAAGCTTAGGGAGTAGCAAAGAAAAACAGCAAAATGAGACTTTTATTTAAAATACTTTGGAATTAACACTGTAACACAACTGATGCTACAGTTTACCCACAGGAAGTTAAAAAAAAAGAAATTCAGAGATGGCAGCACTTTTTCTCTGACATAAATGGAGGCATGCTGGAGAGAGAGCATCGGATCTTCCCAAGCATGATATTTGAGAATTTGTATTGATGAGGAAAATGAAGTAGCTCCAACTCTGCATGACTGTTTTTGCATCACTTTGGCTTTTGTATTTTTCCAGCCTGTAGGCTTGGAGCTTCTTTTGGATACAGAATACGCATGTCACCAGTTTAATTGTTGGTTATCTTACAGTGACAGAATGGTCAAAGTAACACATCAAGAGCTAGAGAATGACTCTTGGCAAGTTAAAGAAGGTCACGTTGTTTTTCCTATCACGCATCACGTGTTACTTTAACATCTGTCTCAATAAAACCTCAACTGGAACAGTTATTATTATTCTACAAATGAAGGTACATATTTAGAGAAAAATACAGACATTCCTTGTAAATGCACAGAGGTATTTAGGTTCTTAAAATTTTGCTTAATTGTCATTCTTAAATGCTTATATGTAATTAAACATGACCTGTATACTTTTCCCAGTGAGTTTGCCATGATCTGCCCAATGATGTGATACAAACACTTATTTTACAGCAAGGTAATAGCTTGCCAGTAACCTGACCATCCCAGACATTTCACATTGACAATTACTTTCTGTCTTGCTTACTCCATCAGATCCTATTCATCCTGTAAACAGTACAGTAGGAATGGAGAAACAGCAGCACAAATTCTTCCAGAAAAGAGAATCTTTCAGTGCCTTTTGCACAAGGCATGAAATACCTGTGCCAGACATGCTCTTCCCTTTGAGAGGCTGAGCAAAAATTCTGAGGTTGAACAGTGGTGTTATCCACAGAAGCAAAGCCCTTCTCAAATTATCCCTCAGTACAATTTTAAATAATGTGCTATTTACATTACATTCTTTCATTTACAAGCAAATGTATGTCTGCTGAATGACACTGAAATGCCCAGACCATTCATATTCTACATGAATTATAACAAAAGTAAGTACCATGAGAGGTTATTATGAAGGAAGTACTGAATTCTGACCCAGGAAGACAAATCAGCATTTAAACATGCTACTGCAAGTGCAGAGCAGTTGGTGTCCCATAGCACTGGTACCTGTTTTTGTACCTTCACCATAGATTGCTTGTTAGGGTCACCGAGTTCCTCCAATTGGAGGAACACAATTCTTACTCTTATTTGTAAGGATATAAAAAATGCTGCCAAATAACAAGCTGCAGAAGGTATAGCTGTCAATTACTTGCACAAATTTAGAAGGAATTACTTTAAAAATGTTTGTCCTTAGCACAGCTGCTACTGCTGAGGGCTAGAGCAGAACCTGAAATACATGATAATTCTGCAAAGCCTATCATACAGCTTTTACTGCAGTTCTGCTTTTTGGACATGGTAAATAACTGGTTGTATAAAATATTTTGACCAGCATTATGGTTTTAATGAAGATGCTATTAACTGAATGGAAAAGTAGGTTGACATAAGCTTAAAGAAAACAGGTTTTCAGTCCAAGAAACAGTTAAAGGCTTTTGGCTAAATGCTTCAGTTTATACAAAATGTCACACAATTTAGAAATGGCTATTTAAAACAATTTATCTGCTAAGGCTTTTCTCTCTTAAAACTTATATAATTCAGCATACTAATACCAGGGCTGAGCAAAGATGAAGGTGGTACAGGAAGCAATAAAAGCTGCCTAAAGGCCGCCACTGCCTTTTCTCATTGACTCCCACTGACTTCCATGTATTATTGATTACTCAGTCTAAATTAACCTGTTCCAGTAATTGTGTTGATACTGATGTCCTCTGTACAACCAAGTATTCGTTACACTGGGTTGCAGAAGGCAAATTACCCTGGACTTACCAAATCCAAAAGCACTGGAACCACCAACGCTCTGGGAAGCCTGAACACTGGTGGATGTGTAGAGCCCAGTTACCAGTAAGCCATCAAAGAAGGTACTTGTCGAAATAGTCACTGAAATGAGAGAAAATAAAATACGTGTAAGTATTATAGCTATGATCCTATACATGTTCTGTGAGCTTGCTCTTGAATGAGATCCCATCATACACTCCAGTAAGTACATCTGAATTCCCCCACTATTTATGATACTTTTACTTTCAGTTAGTGCTTAGGAAGTTGCCTTTGCCAGAAGCATAAGCTATGCTATTCATGAAATACATGAGTTAAAAATAAGGCACAGGAATTTATGTCTTATAAGCAATTGTCAAGACATTAGAGTGTAATAAAAGCAATGAAAGAACCAGGATTATGGTACTGTTCTTTCTGGACCTAAATAGAGTGCCAAGTTACGGTTATCACGCTCATTACAGTATTATATATTAAGTTATGTGGGCATCTGAGACATTACAGATTGTGTGTATTTAAATAGCTCAGGAATGTATTTTTAATAGATTCTTAAGTAATAGCAGAAAACATTCCAATAGCAACTACAAGTAACATTTGAGTCTATATGTTCTTTATTAGAACTGACAATTCTTGCAGCATTTTTTTAATTCTTGTACACACTAATTCTCATATTTTTACTTTGGAGTGTTTGAGAAGATAACCCACGAGGGAAGCCAGTTGATATAATCCTTTCGAACTTCAGCAAAGCTTTCGATACTCTCTATTGCAAGATCCTTCTGGATAGTAAAATTGTCTGGCACATGGCTCGATAAACACACCATGGGATGGGTGCTCACAGGTCAGGCACAAAAGGGTTACAGTGACTGGGGTGACATCAGACTGGGGACCTGTCACTAGTGGGGTTCCACAGGGCTCCATCCTCAGCCCTGTGCTCTTCCACATTTTCATAAATGATTTGGACACAGGACTGGAGGGGTTACTGAGCAAGTTCAGAGATCATACAAAACTGGGAGGAGCTGTTGACTCCCTCAAAGGCAGAGAGGCCCTGCAGAGGGACCTCAACAATTGCAGTCACCAACCATATGAAGATCAATAAAACAACAAAAAGCTCTCCCTGCTGAAGAAGAGTCTTATGACTTGTAGCCTCATACACTGAAGATGCACCCAGGCCTCAGTTCTCATTCTCATACCTCATACCTCAGTCCTTTCTATTCCCTTAACTCGGAGAGATCGGTGCTTGTCAGGGATTGCTGATAAACTCTGATCACTCCCTAAATCACATATTACTTCCCTATATTTCCCTCTCTCGCTGCAACATTACAAGCCAGTGACTGGCCAGGAAACTGAAGCAAGGTACTGCTAGGACATTCACTGGTGATACACATTCAGCAGAGAAACTGTTGGGTTTCTTTAATCCTAATAGTCTTTTAGTGTTTCCTCTGTGATACACATTTGGCTTAAACTTAGTGTTTAATATTTTAAAAAACATAGAAATGTTGACAGTAGCTTAATTTACTTTGAGCAGAGGAGAAATATTTACCAAGTTTAATTTTTTCTTCAACTCTTTGTATTTGATTATCTTCCTTTCTTTGATTATTCAATACTACACTGAATAAAACCTGAATCCAACTTTTTTGCTCCCATGACTCCAAATTTCAGTGTTTTGCAATAGACACTTCCCTGAATTCAGATGCAGGTTCAGAGCCATATGTTCAGTTTTCAAGAATAGGCTACTTCTGATATATGTTAAAAGAACAGCAAAAGACTCTAGATTTTTTTAAAAATAAAAGATGTATTAGGGAGAGTAAAATAAAATCAAACAATCAAACAATGAATTTTTCTTGCATTTGATGATAAAGTGGTGAATAATACATGACCTTTTCTTCCCTTTATGCATTTAAACCAACAAAGAAGCAAAACATATGTTGAAAAGTATGCCTATGTGTTATTTTTGAAGACTTGGCAAAAGAGTCAGTGAAAAGCATTGATAGAAGGGCACTGGGCCAGTACTTTGCTGCCATTTTGTTTCCCTGTGGGGAAGCATCTTATTCTTTACTGGAGAGGATATAATGCAAAAGCCTACTGTGAACAGGTGACCAGATTCTCTGTGGGAAAGAAGTGATATTTCACAATGCCTGTATTTGACTTTGGACATATTTGTGTGATTGTCAACCCTCATTTTACATAAGCATGTAATAGGTCAATTTTTATTGTTGAAAAATTTCCAACACAGTATGGGTCCCTCATTAAGCCTCTGGGAAACTGCACAACGCCTCTAGCACATTTTTTAAAAACAGGGCACTAGGCTGTTATTGTACACGTGTCATACATTTCAGAATAATTTTTTTTCTCTTGAAGAACTATGAAATTAATCACAACATTCTCAGTGATGATTTTTCTTTCTACCCACTGGTGAAATACATCAAATTCCCATAAAATGAAAGACATACACTATGCCAAGTGATAATGACCAAGAACAAGAAAGTTGTGCTAATGCACAGCCCAGCAACAGGACTGTGATTTTATATAGGGACTAGGGCTTTTTACTGTGGGGTCTTTAATTCCTCTTCGAAAAGCAACAAGAAGTTTCCCTCCACCAGGCTTTGCTTGTGCCTTTACACCTGCTCATGTCATGTGTAGTTGATGCAAAATATCTGGCGCTACACCAGGTCTAGCAAGGACCAATGTCATGACCCACTGGGACTTTGGAAAACATCTGGAAGGACACAGCTGCACAGAGCACCCCGGGCTGGGCAGGAAAGGGGGGCGCTGGCACTGCCCAACTGCTGCCCCATGGCACCGAAGGGGCAACACAGCAGCAGCTGTCATCTAAGAGCCCGAGCAGGCACTGCTCCATCCTCAACAAGAGCCTTCTGTGGGAGAATTTGGTGAGTGAAGCAGTGCAGAGGTCTCCCTGTCACTGGGGACCAAGTGGCTGGGCAGGGGTAAGCTGGACCCCGACACTCCACACAGAGCAGCCTCCCGTGCCAGCCCTCCTGGCTGCTGCACCAGGGCATCTTCCCAAGAAATGCATAAGGGCTGTGTTTTGGAACAACCTTCTGATCAGACAACATCGCTCTGCAAATTTTAGAGGCAAAGGTGGTAACTACTTGAAGAGTTGCTCAGCACTTCCTTCTATTTTCGTTCCCGAGATCTTTGCTAATTTTTACCGCCTTGGACTTCAGTTGGTTTGTTTTTCATGGTGTCTCCCTCAGACTGATTTAATTACTTAAGGAAGAAGGAATTTCAATCAAAACATTTCATTCGTTTCTGAGATGAGGTTAGAGTTAAATGTGTTGCACCCTGGATGAAAAATTCCACTGTCCTTTGCTTTCATCAGCTCTTCTGCTCTGAAGTGTGAGAGTGTTCCTCCAAGTTTGGACAAGTTATATTTTATATATATACACATTAAAAACTAAAATAGAGTTTACAAATGCTCAACAGAGACATTTTCATTTTTAGTATATAAATGTTTCTGGAGACTCTGTCCTCACTTACTGCTCTTAGAGCACTCTGACTAATAAAAGCTTGCTGAAAAAAGTCCCATGAAATATATTTCAGCCTGCTTTGTTGGAGCAGAAGTGCTTTGTGAAGCTATCATTTCTGATGATGTTTTGATCTGGGAAGTTTCTCAGTGTTTTAAAGCAGGAAGTCATATCTGCTGGCTGGAGAGAAAGGGGAAAGAGAGGGATCTTTATCAAAAGTCTAAGCCTTCTGATGAGAAAACATCGATTCATCAAAATCCCGCTTCTTGAAACACTGAGAAATGTGCTAAATGTCACAAAACCAAAATTGCTCCAAAAGTCTGACGAACACCATCACCGAAAACTTTAATGTAGGAGACAGAAAAGTAGACCTGAGGGCAAAAGTGAGCTATGATGGAGAAGGTGGTGACTGGAACCAGTACAGGGAATAGCGGAAGAGAAATTTTTGGAGAAAAAATGGGGAGCGATGGGGGTGAGGGGACCACAGCTGGAGAAAGTAGCCAAGAGAAGGTGATAAAAAGCAGGAGACAGGATGTGCACTGTAGCCTGGAAACCGTAGAAAGGTTCAGCATGAGGGACTCACACAGTGACTGGGAAGAGAGACCAGGTACAAAACCCAACAACAAAGTGTGGGTCAGCCTCACGTGCTGGTCAACAGCCACAAAAGTGGTCCACTGTGTACTCTTAGTCAACCTTCTAGATCAAGTGAACAGTGTTTGTGTGATGGATATGAAACATTCCTGTCTACAAAACACGTGGATAGGAATACAAGGATTGGTGAACAACTCCAGTTTATTTTGTAAAAGCCTAGGAAATGGCTCCATGAAAAAAAAATCATGTTGGGGGTGGGAAACACCACGGAAGTATCCTCTGGTGCTGTTTTGCCCTACCCTTCTTTCTGTACAATGGCAGTGGCCCTCAGTTCAATTTTCCACCAAAAATCACGAGGGGTTGCGGACTGCAACTCCTGCACACTCAGCACATACTTGCTGCTGTGCTCAGCTGCGAACAAGGCTGGTTCGATGGGCACACAGGCTGGTTTCATCCCCCCAATGCCACCATCTCTGGGAAGGGAGAGGATGCAGCAGCCTTTTCTGGAGAAGCCTTTGATTTTGCATGACAAGTTTCTGCAAGAGCCCTGGAGTCAGTACCTCCCGTGGGACAAGGAACAGCAGGGCCTCTGGCAATGCCAGGAGATGACATGTCTCAAGGAGGAAGAGAGTCAGGAAGAAGGAGGCTGGCAAAGATGCTGCTGAAATTATACCACAGGTGGACATAGCAGCATAACAGGAAAGACAAAATGCGATTTGAACTGTAGTTAGAGTCAAATATTTCTGAGAAATTCATGCTATTCTTGTGAACATAATTTTCACTGTTTCCAGTGTTATGCCACACATGCTGCATACTATTATAGAAATCTATTACTCGGTGTAAGTAATTGCATAAAATTTGCCTTACATTCTCTCAGGGGACTGATCTACTCTCCAAAAAGGCAGAGGTATTTTGACTGATATTAGAAATACTCAAAATACAGCCAGTGCATCTAAACTGTAAAAGAAAGTACCAGGTGGAGGAAGGGGATCATCCCAGGAGATACCTGCCACTGACAGGTCTTACCTATTTTGGCTACTCTTCATCACCAGCCAAGTGTTGCTAAGAGGGCTGGTATATACAGAAATTCCACAGAATTTGCAGCTGCTGTTGATGACAATCACAGAATATTGATAAATCACAGAAGGAATCAATAAAGGCAAAGGTCTTTGACATCCCACACATTTCTTAAGTGAGCCAAGACATAGCCACAGTGTAAAATTGCATTTTTGTATACCATAAAGAAAATAATTCTGGTATGTGAAATGGGATCACCACAGACAGTGGACTTCCTGAAATGAGGATTCCTTTCATCAAAGCAATGAGAGGCACTTTTTTAGGTTCTTCTCAAGGTCAAAGCTGATTCCCTATAACACTGTAATACTGCATCATCACACACCTGAGTCATGGCTGGAAACCTTCCTCTTAGGAAATTAATAATTTATGCTGAAGTAATGCTTTTGGGGGGTTTTTTTGCTTCACTCTTAAAAAAATATACCAGCCTCTGCAAGTCAGGTGTGCAATGGCACTGTTCAGAGAGGCCTCTGTCCTTTCACAGGGCTGCAGGATCCTGCAAAAGGAATGGAGACTAACATCAATACAGCAAAGACTGTCAGCATCACACTACATTCACAGATTATGCTGAATTGAAAGGGAATCACAAGAATCATCAAAGTCCAGCTTCTGGCCCTGCACAGCACCATCCCCAAGAGTCACACCATGTACCCAAGAGAATTGTCCAAACACTTCTTGAATTTTGTGAGGCTGGTGCTGTGACCACTTCCCTGGGGAGCCTGTTCCAGTGCCCAACCACCATCTGGGTGAAGAACCTTTTCCTAATATCCAACCCTAAGACAACTTCAGGCCATTCCCTTGGGTCCTGTCACTGGTCACCAGAGTGAAGGAATCAGTGTCTGCCCTTCTGCTGCCCCTTGTGAGGAAGTTGTGAACTGCTATGCCTCCCCTCAGTCTCCTCAACACAGGGAAGATGTTCTTTGTCCCTTCCCAAGTTTGGTCCCCTTTTTCAGGTAATGGAACCTTTCTGCCACCCTCATGCAATGCCAAACACAAGTGACCCATCCGGGCATGTAGTGCTGTCACAGCACAGATAATACCGACTCCAAATCCTTAAAATACCAGAGCACTCCTGAAATGCCAACTACAGATTAAATTGCTAGTAAGAAGAGAATAAGCCCTGATGCTTTATTTAAAGGCAACTGTTAAAACACCACAGTGATTAGAAATCTATAAATACTCAGGCAGAGCTTTACAGGTATGCATTTCAAATACTGTGCTGATAAATGTACTCGTAAGTGAATGGTGGAGAATGCATTGTTACAAGAATGCAGAAAGTGTATATACTGAATTTCACTCAGAACCTTATTACTAAAAAAGGAATTTTTAAAAGATTAGTGAAATGCATGTTGACATCAAACTAATTTTTACTGCTCACAGACATACTTTTCTTTCAAAAGAACACAAAATCAAGAAATTCATAATTATACAGCTATTTCAAATATGAACACCAGACAGACATGCAAGAACAGTATGAATCACAGGTCTACACATCATTCAGCAACAACAAAAGCAAAACACCCACAGGATTCTTACTCATACTGGTTTTGATTTTCCTCAAGTAGGTGGAAGAAAGCAGAAAAAAGACATTTCAGCATGGTTAAGTAAACAGACATGCAGTCTTACAAATGAAAGCATTTGCACTTTGGTCTCAGTTTTCTGAAGCCCACAACCAAAGCACTTAATTCCCAGTAAGACACCAGTGAGCTTTTCTTGACGGTGTACAGAACAGCACCATCTCTAATCTGTGATGCCCTCACCAGTAATTCCAGTTAGCAATTACTCTCAGATGGAGGAGAGTAAAAATGCACAAGTTTTGAACTTCGTTCTAGATAGCTTAAAAATATGATCTGGCCTTGCTTTGTGTTAAAGTACAGTTTCAGTTCTTCTGCCCCATGCTCCCTCAAATCTCTGTGTCTTTATAGCTTTTCGAATCCTTTCCTAAACTGGTAATAAACAACAGAGAACTGAAAATAGATTGCAGATGTATGGCAAGATGTCCGTAACATGATAACCAGAGGCATCATTTGTCATTGATGCAGAGTAGCCTATCAGCCTTGTAAAAGAACTATTTGTAGAGACATTACTTATATTTTTGAAAGTTCATAACAAAACAGTGTCAATGACATCAGCAGCAATATAAAAAGTGCTTACTCTTGTATTCCTAAACTATAAAGGAGTGGTCGCATTTGTTTACGTGGTCCAAGATGCTTCAGAGTTCCCCTCTCACTAAAAGTGAAGAGTCCCGTGGTTAGACTGGTGAACAGACTTCCAGTGTAAGACCCAAGAGTCTCACTTCCTATGTATCAAAATCCCTAATATAAATACATTTCTGACTATATTCAAAGCCACCAGAAATTTGGCCATGTTGAGCAGAGAGATGCTTTGTTCCAGCTGGCATCAATAAACATGTTGGCACAGCCCAGAGACCTGACAGAGGAGAGGTAAGACTGGCTGCTGTCATAGCAGTCTGCGTATAACCAACAGATGGGCAATTAAGGCTCTCACCTAGGTAAGAGGATTCAAATCTGAATTTCCCAACAAAATAATGTTTTAAAATATTTTAAATTCCAGTGCCTGTGTGGCCCAGCCACTGTCCCTTAGCTGCAGGCATTGCATTTTGAATGGGAAAAAGTGAATACCAGCTGGCACAGAGAGAGGCGAGTCCTCTCTTCCTTTTGGGGCAGCCTTCTTGGAAGGAGAAGATGAAGGTTTCAGTCAGTGGCCCAGTGAGTATGTGCTACTGCTATATAAATCTCCAGAGAACATCACATCTATTTATGTCACCCCATTTAGGCTGTAAATCTCACCCTGATGTTGATGTTTAAAACAGACCAGATGAATCACACTCCAGAAATGTCTGATTCTCCTCACTGATTATAAAGGGAGCCTAGACTGTAAAGCTCAGCTGTAGATGTCAGCACTGAAGATGGCTAAACTGAGATTATTCCCACCAAGAGCCATTCACACAGAGTAACTTAATTATCCAATTTCTATTAAAATGTCCAACTATTGCCCACATCAGAGGGAACTGAGCAGGAATTAAGAATCCCAGAACCCAGAGCTCACCCGAGGACATCAGAGACAATGACAGTCTTTATCTTCTTTCCTGTGTTATGCCAAATATATCACTAATGCTTAGCAACTTAGCAAGCCCTTGTAGTACCAAAAGACTCCAAAGGGTATCAGCAAATGTCTGTTATTCCATTTGATAATTCACAGAGACCTGAATAGTATCAGTGGAATTTAAGCAGTAAACACCATAACCTGCATATGAAACAAAATCTGTTTCACTAAAATGTACATCAGCTATGTCTCTCAAAATTCAACCACAGAATTAAATTGGGTACCACAGCCAAAACAACAACAAACATCTAAATACCATTTCCTGTAATGATTGAACAAGACAGTTATTTATAGTTTTAGCCTAAGAAACACAAGTCAAATCATATTATTTATTGAAATGCACCTCTGGGCAACAAGATATTGTTAATATGAGAGTTATCAGCATAACATAAAAGCCAGTAAAATATGCTTTAACAGTATTTACATGATGGTTAGACTAAAATGATTGTGAAATATATTTTGTCAGTGGTAGTATATTATTTCTCTTATCCAAAGTCCCAGGAGAAGATGGAAAGAGATGATGATCATTCCCAGACCTCACCAGCTGCACAGGGCACAAAACAAGCCTGGTTATTGGTGTATGTTGGAACTGTTTTGTGTCCCTATTCAGCAATCACCATTCTCCTCATTAAGTTTTGGATTCAAATTCTGTCCTGCTTCTATGAAGTGCACCAACATAAAATTTTTCTTAAAAACAGATTAAACGTTATTGTGATTACCTTTTTATTACTCTAAGCCTGAGAATATTGACCCCCATTTTGAAGCCTAAC
This sequence comes from Mystacornis crossleyi, assembly GCA_013400655.1. Lineage (NCBI taxonomy): Eukaryota > Metazoa > Chordata > Aves > Passeriformes > Timaliidae > Mystacornis > Mystacornis crossleyi. The sequence goes on along the minus strand of VYZQ01026954.1, from coordinate 20,782 downwards.
CTTATTTTTCATACCTTTCAAGTTTATGTGAGGTCGCCTGTTTGATACCCATACATGAAAATTTCATATTGTTTGCTGTGCTCTCAATAAATTATTTAGAAGGTTTGAATATTACTGCACTGTGTAGGTACTCAGAAGAGTTTGGTAAATCCTTTTATTCTGCTGTCCTCAAAAGAAAAACACTCTCTGAATACCCAATTAACAATACCATTAAAAAAGAAAATGAAGGCTGGATTGAAAGACAGCAAATATAATTATCTACTAGGCATTTATTATAACTCAGTAATATCTAAACATTTGCAAGAACTTTTGTCTTAATTCTAGCTAAGGAAGCACACCATCTAAAACCAGATTGCTGAACATGCTTACCTCAGGCTAAAGTAATACAAATCCTCTTACAAACACATGAATTGTGATAAGCAAATATGAAATGCAGGAGTTCAAGTGATGCTGGAGAACAAGGAAGCATCTGGCTGCCCATGGCTTGAAAAGGTGCAGTGTTCACTGGGTGAAAAACTGGATGGCTGAGCCCAAAGAGCAGTGGCCAGCTTCAAGTGGTGTTCCAGCTGGTGGCCAGTTACAAGTGGTGTTCCCCAGGCTCAGTGTTGGGGAACAGCCATTCCTGTTTAATATCTTTATCATTGACCAGGGCAGGCAGATTGCATGAACCCACACTCAGTTGATACTTTTACAGCTTCATGGGATGAGGAGCTCCACCATTTATGTTTTTCCTTTATTTTTAAGCTCTCTTTTCTCTGAATTCTTGTATTTTCAGTATCAGTGAAGCATTTGCTTTATTAACAGAATTCAACATTTATAGATAACTTCACAGCTCTCTCAACTATCCTTTTTCCAAAATTGAGGAAACTTACTTTAGCTTCCCATTACACAGGAAGATGTTCTCTCTCTCTCATCTTCTAGTTTGACTAGAGTTTTTCCAAGCAGAGGCAACCAGATGCATCCATAACATGGAAATCTGGGCATAACGTCGTATTTCACACCCAGTGGTAAAAATGATGCCTGTTGTTTCAGTCTTCACTCCTTTCCTCATAATTCCTAAGGTTCAATGTGATGATTATTTTTGCTCATGATAAGCATCAAGGTGATATATTTTGAAATTCACTCCTAATATCCTGTTCCCCATATTCTGCATTATTTTTGCCTGTGTTCCCCACCACCACCACCTTCATTTTTCAGTAACACAGCATTAAATTTNAATGTTTCCTTGTAATCAGTCTATGCTTTCCTTTGTTTAAGATTATCCAGTTTATAAACTAAACAATATTTTCTCTTTCCTACTGTCCTCTCTATAGCCTTCAATTACTTGCCAGTCTTGCTTCATCGATTATACTGAGGTTCCACAGTGGTATAATAATGTCAGAATGTGTATGTACATTTTCAAACAAAACTGAGATTTCTAAAGTAAGAGCAATATTAAAGCTCAGTGGCACCTCTTTATATCATCTTTAAGGTTACATGGCTGAATGGGTCAGAGGCAGAGATGGGGACAGTCAGACAATACATATGCTTATCCTTTACAGTGTAAGTCTTCACAGTGTGGTTTGTAAAGGCTGAGCGTCCCAAATAGCTGATGGCTGCCTCAGGAAGGGTACGGCTGTAGGTACATCACTTTAGGAAGAGGTGTTGGTTCTTTGTGTTAGGTCTGTTGTAATGGTCAGCTACCAAACCAGAAAGGCAGAGGACTGGAACAGCAGCATTGTAGCAGGCTGTGATTATGAAACATTTGACAAGGCTCTGGGGGAAATCCACACGATGCCTTCTCTCTGTTTTTCTTGGGCAAAGGGTTGGATCTGAGGATAAAAAAAGGTTCCATCTAGACTCCTGTTTCTAGGCACGCAACAGATACTTTACCACCTCTAAATGCTCA
>VYZQ01026952.1:53402-63804 GCA_013400655.1 Mystacornis crossleyi | reverse complement strand
ATCTTATTTTTACTTTAAGATGAAACAAATTAAAATTCCTTTTCATAATTTTGCCTTTTCTGGTAAATGAAATAACTATTAAAATATATAAAAAAGAAAGAACCTATTTCTGAGGTCATATAATACTATATAGGCAATGGCTACACACTAAGAGGGTTTTTTTGTGAAATAATTCCTTTTCTTTTGTTGTTTTGTAAGTAGTTTAGTGCCAGTAGTTCCCTAAAATCAGCAGTTTGAGTTTTGTCTACTGAGTTTTTTAGACTGATGCTAATGAGATATACCAATCAGATAGAAAGTCTTGCTTTCTTTCTACCTTTTTTGTTTGTTTGTTTTTGGTTTTTTTTTAATGTTTCTGCATTTTGAATTTCTAGTGAATCTTAAGTCTTTCTAATGTTCAAAGTAATATACTCTAGATTGCCAGGTGCCATATAGCAGCTCTCTGCCTGTACAAACATTTCCAAGATCTTTCTTGCCTCCTGTGCCAGTCAAATGAGAAACTAATTGATTATCAAACAAATCTGTCTTGTTGAGTGATCTTTCTTTTCATGCCCCTGTTTCTCCCAGGGGAAACACAAAATATTCTATAGGATGCTTTCAGTTAGATTAGCAAGTTCTTAGTCATTGGGATAAAAAAGTTAAAACACTAGTAGGAAGATGACACCATCTATGTATATCAGAATAAATTGCTAAGACATTTGAGCCTGGCTCTGCTCCTGGTAAAGTCAGTGACAAAACAACAGTGGGATTCCCGCTAGCAGAAAGTCAATTAATTTAGCAGTGAATAATTTGGAAATACAACCCTCAAACGTTAGAATACTACTGTTTTGAGATTTGGGGACTCCCTCAAGAATTGGTAGTGGCAGACAAAATTTCTTTAGAAATATCATGCATGCAAATGTGATTTTGTTTTTTATATACATCTTAATACGTCTTCAAGGCATAATTTTGGGGTTCCTTCTGCAGTGCAGTAGTCTAAACTGTATCCTATGATAAAATTTTTACTTTATTGAAAATACCTCACAATAGTTTTGTTGAAGGTGATGAGCTGTGGTGGACAGAGTAATGAAAATTATTTATATTCTTATGAATTAGTAGTTATGCAGAGAGAATAAACATGGATTCAGATTCTGTGTGGCCTGAACATACACAGAGTAGCTTTAAGCCTTAATGTTCTTGACAGAATAAAAAAACAAACCCAAAACCCCAAAAACCCCCTCCCCGCCCCTCCCAAAACCGAAAAAAGAACAGTTTAGTGTTTTATTTCCTAAAGATAACAAAATTTTCATAGCTCAGGATAGCAGGTGGGACTAAAGAACCCTTTTCATGTCAAAAATTAAGATAATGAAAAATTAAAATACACTATGAGGCACCACAAGTTCTTGCCTGTAAATCAGAGTGAAATGAACCATCGGTGTCTTAATTCTGAAGCCAGTCAAACTGATGGATACCCAGAAGGCTGACAAACTCAAGATCTATTTATCCTTTTTGCCCTTTATATAACACCCTATAATCAATCAGTTTCAGGATGAAATAAACAGTATACAAGAAAGAACAGGTGCTGTGCAGCGTTTAGAAGTGCATCTGCATGAAATAATCAGGGTGTAGCATGTTCCTTTGGAGGTGATGTTTTCATATATATTCCCAAGTGACACCAAGGAGAGAGAAGAGAGGCTGGAGAAGTTCGTAATAGAGACACTGAAATAAGTGCTGTCTAAACCATAAGAGAAGCCAAATTCTTGTAAGGATTTTGGCAAATAGCCTTTTATGGTCTCATCTCTCTATTTTTCCTCCTTTCCATATGTTTTCCATAAACTTTCTAATTATTCTGAGATGGAGTTAAGATGACACATGAAGAATCAGCTCACTGTTGGTAAGCATAGCAGAGATGCTGGACTGCAAGAGTGAAGTGGGGGAGCTGAGAAAACTTGCCATATCTCACTGCAAATGTATGCAGGTTGGCCACTGGAATGAATGCTTGTGCACCGAAACCTGCTGGAAAATGACCTGAGTAAACAAGGAAACAGATTTTAATGCATTTGAATTGGGCCTCAAATTGGTGAAGTCAAAGACCGAGAGTTTGGATTGCAGGTGGGTACATAAAACCATACTATTGTTTAGACAATGAGTTTCGAAAAGGAGGAAGCACAAACGCTATCATAACACTAACAGCTATTACTACTTAAGCATCTCTAAAGTGAGCTAAAATGCGGATTTACCTGTTTCAGTATACACACTGTAGTTGTTCTCTAGTACACTGTTAAAAAAAACACCAAGGTCTAAAATATTTTAGTTTCTACGTGGGGAAACACACTGGTCAGACATTTTAAAAAGAGAGGATGTAGGTGTAGCCAAAAAGGTGTAGCCATGTAGACCATATATTTAAACTAGCAAAAGAAAATTCAGTTATTGTTTGGAGGATTACCTAACACTGCTTTAGTGAGTATGTATATTCAAAGCACCTGGTTGAACAGTCAAGATCTGAAAGGATATGCATCTTTCTGTCATGTAAAACAACAAAGGACATTTTTTCATATATTCTAAAATAGATTATAAGGAGGCATAGGAGCCTTGTAGTCAATACCTTGTTTATATTTTCATTTTCCTAATTTCATGTGAATAAATATCTGCACAGAATATTGGGCAATGATGAATCCAGATATTCATTTTATATAATGACTCTTTCTTTGTAAGCTGGCCTTTCCACTTCCAAACTTATACTCTATACCACACTTTCAACCTGAGAAAATAAATATGACCCTATTTACTTGAAATAAGCATGAGATATTCAGCCCAAGTCTTCCCCTGACAAGTGAAAATTTTTATCTGTTTGCACTTCTGGACTCTCAAGATCTTATGTGTACCATGGTTGGGATCTGTCTAGATATTTATTAATTCATGAAAAAGCATCTTTCATTTATTAGAAATTAGTGACATTGGAACAGGACTGTTACAGTCTTAATTTTCTATTTGCCCATTCCTTTCGAGGGCAACACATCCCTCCAGCTGCCTTGCCCTTACTGTACACACCATCTAACAAACAACGCCTGCTTTTTAGGCCATGGGTGGTGGCATGTAATCAGAGCTGCAAATCAAGTTTCTTCCATTAAAATGGGATATTAAAGCTTCATATAAAAACTTCATATTAAACCCTAAGGAAAGGTCTCGTCACTTCTGCGTTTGCATATTAGTGTAGTCAAGTGTATAATATAACCCTAAGCAATTAAATAATGAAAGGCAAGCTTCTCTGATGGTTGCAGAGAGAAAGTTTTTATTATACAACACAGTGATAGTTTTCTTCCTCCTGCTTCTGACTTTCTGTTGACATTGGTGTTGCTTATCTTTTCCAGCCTCCCACACATATTGATTACCTCTCAAGCTGATGCCCTCTGTTCTCCCTTGACTTGCTGCTTTATCTTGCTCTGTAACACTTGTACATTTTTAGTTACTTCTATTCATACACATGGGCCAAATTTATCCTTGGTTTTCTGCCAGGGAGTTCCATCAAGTATGAATTTGACCCTCTCAGTCTTTCTTACTGCTTCTGAAATCAGGTTTCCAAGCAGAGGAAGACTGGGTACCCATGATGAAGTATTTATAGTGTAAGACTTGACCCTGCACAGAGAGAGAAACACAAGATCTCTAATCAAAACTAGAGCTTCTTCATAGGCACAATCATAGCATTTTAAGTCTGTGACAGACTTTTTGTCCTCCACTTGTTGCCAGAGATTTCTGCAGTTACACGATGAGCACACAGGTTTTGGGATGTATTCTCTGCTGTATTTTGTGTGTCCCTTCAAGGCTGATTTGAAGCCTTCTCTGTCATCCTGTTATCTTCAGCTGTTGGTATGCCACTGAGTCCTCCAGCACAAGTGTGAGGAGGAGAGTGTCCCCAGGGAAAAGCTGAGGACTGCGCTAGGTTCCAGCCACACTTCAGCAGTGCCCTGTTTCTCCTGGGAGTGATATGGATACCTGTGTGACAGCTTTACACACACATGAGCCTTCTGTGCCTTCCCAAGAAATGTCACATCCAAGGAATGCACATCTCTTGGGTCATATTGTAGAATAAATGCTGGAATATAATTTATAATTAAAGTACAATTCTTTCTTTTATATGCAGAAAATACTGCAGTCTTTGCTAACAGAAGCAATACAGTTTACTCACTTTCACTCTCGTGGTACAGGAAAAATGCTGCTCAATTTGAAATAATCTGAAACATACAGCAACAACTTTTAGATGAGCTACGCTGGTAAGTATATGCCCTATATGGCTTTATATTTAGTGCTTCACTCATTGCCCTTGAACTTTTCCTGTCTTTAGGGAAGACTGACAAAAATGGATGGATTTAGAGTGATTTTTTTTTTCTGTCACATGTCATCCTCTGTACATTTTTTTGCGTATGGATTTTATTTCCAGATTATAGCAAGGTTCTACATTCAAATTTAATGTAATGGGAAAGAAATAGTCAAAAATTTATACCAGTTCACCAATAAACTAGCAGATGGTAAACAAATTTAGTTTCTTAGTTTCTCAATAGGATATAAAGGTAAAAAAAATTTAAAATACTGATATAAACACAGTAAAGGTTGTAAAAAGCTAANAGCCACCCCACTGCAACAGTATGACTTCTATTTTAATTACTTGAACAACATGGAATTAAGGACAGCTTATTAAAGGTAATATTTTTAAAGATGAGGAATATTTCACATCTTCTTGCTATGGTATTCACTGTGATGCAATTACCCATTTTAATACATTTTTCCTGAATTAACCAATATAACCAAATTTACTTACAGTGATTACAAATATCACACATTTTATACATATGGCTACATCTGGATTTGCGTGGATATGGAACCATTCAATGTGAAGCTGGAAAATTAGGTTACACATGGGTGAAAAATTTGACTTTAAGAAATTTACGTAATTTTTAATGCAATTACTGAGAAATATATTGTCTCTGACAAAAAGGCAGAGCAGGCAGGATACTGAAAGCACGTTTTAAAGATATTTATAATCACTCCATCCAATAATATCATGAAGAGTTTGTGCATTCATGGTGCAAAAACCCACAGGGGATGATTCCTTACTTTCCCTGGGAGATTTATTCTAGCAGCATAAAACACTCTACTGGCAGAAGTTTTTATTCATGTTTATCTTGCATTTCCCCTTTTTCAAGCATTATCTTATTACACCACTGTCTAACTCTGATTTATTGTATTATGTGTTTTAAATTATACTTCTAGTCCTTTTTATAAGTTGCTGTGAGAATATGACTTTTATGGTGTTTATGAAGTCTTGTCTTTCCTAGAAGAGTTTGGGAGCTAACAGTGATCAAAAAATCTAGATGAGAAACAGAACATATTGGAAAGATTACAACCTGCTATTCAGTTTAATAAATTATATATTTCTATACTAATATTACAGTACTTCTGTGTTGAATGTAACCTGCAAAGATGGAAGGCGTTTTGGAGATAAAATCCAGAAAGTTAATGGGTTTCATTTTCTGTACTGAAATAAAATTTAGCTGTTATTTTCCAGACAGATGTATTTTTAATTTGTTTTTAAAGCAAAACTGTAAGGATATTAAATAAATATATCAGTAACTATGTGAGAAACACGAGATTTGAAACCTTGACTGTTTTACAGTTTCCCTTTTCCCAGTAGGGTTCAGAAATATGACTTTTTTTTTATAATGTTCATGTTGACAGACAAGGTTCTCAGAAGTCTTGTCAGTAAGCTCTTGGTGTCTACATCATAGTTCACAAACAAGATCCCCTCAACTGTCCTATATTTAGACCAAAAAACTGGAGCACAGGGATGCAGACTCGCACCTGTGACCAGGAAGCTCCTAGTCTCTGGTTTAACACCAGGTGAGCTTTCCACTGTTGGCCTTATGCTCCATCATTATAGAGAGGAATGATGTTATTTGTAGCATTAAAAGGTACACAGAAACATAATCATCATTAACAGAGCATTGATCTGGAGGAAAGAGCTCTGACACAAAACATTTTCACTATGCAGATGTCCTTCCTGGGATCTCCTGTGGCTGATCACCAAAGAGCATATTGGAGAGAAGTTTGCTGTGATTTGAGGCTTGCTTTGCTGTTGCCTGCTCTTTCCTTGCCAAACAATGTAGTTCTGAAGCTAAGACATCTTTTTAAAGATGAAAAAAATGATATTTCACAAACTTTCTCCCACTACAGAAGCCAAACTGTCCAATTTCAAATGATGCACACAGTATCCAGTTTAATACGCAGTTTGGGCCTAACCCTGGCATGAAAGTAGGCCTACACATGTTCTCTGTTCTCTGTCATCTCCTCAACCGCTTTAAAGTTTGAGTGTGACTATAGTATTCCACTCGCATATTGTAGCTGTTATCTAAACCTGGACTCAAGCAGGCGACCTATGCAATGATTTGGACCTCAAAAAATAATAGTAAACTCCTAAATGAGGCAGATTTCCCTCACCAGATATGTATCCTATTTCAGTATATCTCACAGAACTCAGATTCTTGCTTCACAGTTACAAGCTGAAAGCTATACCAGCAAAACAATGTGAACATTAATGGTATTAACACGAGAAGTACTGAAGGTTGTTTGTCAGCCATTCAAATGTTTTTTTTTCTTCTGTACAACACATACCAGTTTGAGAGTGTTCTTTCAACCGATGCAAGAAAAGGGTTTTGTCAGTGATGCTATTTTATGTAAAAGTTTATCACTATATTGGGTCTGTTACATAAGAAAATCAGCTACTGGTTTATTTCTAATAAGGTAAATTTATGCTCATTTTGGGTGAAATACTCTGAAAGAGTAAGATGGACTACTCCACAGCCAAAGGAAGTGTTTTCTTAAAGACTTCATGAAAAGAATTATGGTGATTAAAATCATCAATCCTCATTGAGTATTACTAATCCTAAACCTCTAAATAACAATAAGTATTGTTTGGAATTCACATTCAAGCCAGTATGATGGCAAATTTTATATTGAGAATTGCTGGTACCAGAAAGCCCATGAATAATCACCATTAGATATTGATGAAACACTTAGGTTCTTTTGAAATCAATTTATCTAGAGAGATTGAAATACCCCCGGGTCACATTTAAACTGAATACAAAACATTGGCCTCCATCTGTTTTTCTATTTAAACTAAAACCAAATCAAGCAGAGAGGATGAAGGATTTCTAAAAAATCCCAAGATAAGATGTTAGGGTTTGATTAGGCTCATCTGGTTTTCATAGCCCAAGGTAACATTATTTTTATTGTATTCAATGTTTCGGGTGTAATTTACTTTTTTTGCAATTATGCTAATTAAGGTGCTTAAGATCCTCATATTTGAATATCACTAGATGATCAGGAGTCTTGAATAAGTTATTTTCATGCTTCTCCCTTATATGAACATCTAGCCATACTTTGCTTATCTCCCTCTCTTGTGAAAATCTCATTTCTGAGATTTCTGTGGACTTCTTGGCCACACAGAAAGTCACAGTCTGAGCCACAGTGCTTTGTGGGAACAAGAGGTCTAAGAGAGAAGCAGGAGAAATACCTGTGGAATGGTGAAAACCTTAGAAAAATACAGGAGCAGGGTATTTCAGGAGAAAAAGACACCGAAAGTTCAAAGGTACAAAGTGTTATCAACTCAAACAGAAACAGAGACAAGGAAGGGAGGGAATTGGCTCAGGCAGATATTGTGGTGACTCCATTTTAAATTTTGGATACAGCTTCGAGACTTCATCTGGTAAAATTTAGAGCTTCATGTAAATTCAAACTATTTTTTCATTGTGAACGATAGCTAAGGAGCTGGTGCTTAGTCCAAATGCTAAAGCCCAGGTGCCATTTTGGATGTGTTGATTCCTTGAACCCCACTGAACTCATATAGCAAGGCTGAGGTCCCTGGCTGGCCTGTCATGGGACTGGGGTAAGGTGGGTGCCTGGTAGGGATGGTCAGTGTGGGGGTGACATCTGTACCCTCCTAAATGGGTACTTGAGAGTAAGCAGGATCTCAGCAGGAATCCAGTCTCTGAGAAGGATGCCTTTCTCCACCCAGGCTGCCTTTGGCCACCTGAATTTACTGTACTTTGAGACATTCCTGTGCTTCCCTTCATGCTCTGCTAATACTTCTCTTATTACTTCACTGCCCATACTGGTCCCTATATGCCACAAAACTTTAAGGTTAATGTCTGCTTTGCTTTCTTCCTTTGCTGTAGAAAGCTCCGCAGTAGTGGCCTGGGGATTAGCAAGAGCAGGGTGGGAAGCTCTGTGCAGGGTAAATGCTGTTTTCCTTGCATTTCCTTTTGGCACGCTGTGTTAGAGAGATACTAATTTGCTAATAATGTGGTTCCACAAAGTGGCTGAACTAAGTCTGCTTAGAACCAGGTGTAGTTGAAGAACAAAACAACCTGAGCTTGGACAGGCTTGTTCTGCTGGCACACACATAAAACAGCAGTCCTGATCCTGCAGCATCACAGCCTGTTCTGTCCCTCTCCTCACACCTCAAATGATTATCACCCTTAGCAGAGTGCATCATCCTATATCAGATTCCCCTCAGAAGGGCTGCAACCGAGATTTCTCAGCTTCCTTGCTTGGTTTCACAACTTCCTTCTCAGTACAGAAAGCCCACCGGATAAACCTGGTTATCCATGGAATGGTGGAGCAGAAGAAAAGCAGTAGGAATGCATATGAAAGATTGGCCCATGACATACAGTTCTGTGGAAGTAATGTCAGAGACAGGTGTTTTTGATCCCTCAGCCTTAAGAGAGGAGGGCTTTCCTAATGGGGAAGTACTGTTCTTTTTTTCACTTCCACACAGGGCAAGTCAGCAGACTCTCTATAACTATGAACAATTTTCAGACGTAGGGAAGAGGAAAACTGCTGCTTTTCCAGCTGCATGGCTAGGTATTGGGAAAGAGAAAACAAGGCCTTAATTAGAGTTTATAGTCAAGATATTAAAACACAGGAAGTGTGAAAATAAATGATTTTTTTTTGCATTTTAAACCCACTCCATATAAGTGCCACCTTAAAAACATTGGAACATATTAGCATCGGTTTAAAAATTTTCTAATTAAAGGGAAGAATAGGGAAGCATATAGGAGACTTTAACATCCATAATATCCTGTACAAGACAAGTGCCATTTAATATTTAATATTGGATTTAGCCTTTATCATTTTTGGCTGAGAAGTATATACTACTAGTTGGCAAAATCCCAAGGTAGGACTAATAAAGAAATTAGAAAAATATTCCACCAAAAAAACACACCCCAAACCTGAAATAAACCAGCAGGAGAGATCTTCTCATTCGGAAAAAACCTGGAAAGGCAAAAGTTGTAAAATTATGAACAGTGGCAAAGCATGTAACATGTGTTCTTCAATCTTTTCTGTAAATGTAAGTGCACTGAATCAATTAAATAAATCTGTCATTCCAAGGCAAGACAAGGAAATAGCCTTCATTAAGCAAAATGAGTCAGCAGAACTTGATATAGTCTGATAATATATAAATGCCACTGAGCTGACTGAAAAATTCTGTTTAAACATGGAAAATTGTTTATTGCAGGATTTTTTCTGTTAAAACATTTGGTATATGTTTAGTTAGAGGTTTATGACGAGATGGACTGTTAGTCCAATCTGATGTGGTGATTTACATATTTACAATATGGCATCCTGGTGGTTNGAGACAGCTGCACAGCTGCATCTCTAATTCTGCCAGCTGATTACTCTTCTTGTCTATTTTGTAACTCCTAAGAGGAAATATGGAGACGAAGTATGCCCAGAAAGCCATGTGAACAAAAGGCCTGTGAAGAGAATAGGGAGTAGTTCAAACTCAGTTGAACAAAACAGCTTTTCAGGGTTCAGATGTTCATGATGAAGATATACAGGACAAAGGAAGACAGTCAAGTGGTTGCATACAACTTTTTCACTTCCTGCCCAATTGTTTGCAACACAGTTCATGTCACATAGGATGTTCATATCCCCACGACACTGCAGATCCTTGATCTGGATATAATTGAATCCACCAAATGACAAGAGTTGTGGCAGGAGGATGGCAGTTTTTTGAGACAACCTGAGACAGCAGGGCCTGGGAGTCAGGCTGATGAGGGAGGAATGTCAGGACAAACATCATCTTCAAAACTGACCAAATTCCTCAGAATTTTAAACTTAACTCAGAGCCTGCAGCTTCACTCTTTACCCAGGTACAATACTCAAGTTGTTACCGCTGTTTGTGAAAGGACCACAACTCATTTGTCCCTTCAAACCCTCTCATTTCCCTGTATTTACCTTCACTAATGTGTGGTAAATGTGGCATGGTAAAAGCACACAGAGCCTGTAAAACATACTTCCTTTTCAGCCTGCACATTTGTCCTCTATGGAGGATTTAGCCCTTATCACCCACTCACTGGAGTCACACGTG
>VYZQ01026952.1:17010-28929 GCA_013400655.1 Mystacornis crossleyi | reverse complement strand
TTATTTTCTGATCTTTCTCATCTTAGATGTGTCAGTACGGACTGGGGGTTACCTGATGGAAAGCAGCTCTGCAGCGAAGGACCCGGGAGTCCTGTTGTACAACAAACCACCCATGAGCCAGCACTGTGTCCTTTTGGCCAAGAAGGCCAGTGGTATCCTGGGGGGCATTAGAGATCATAGTCAGCAAGCTATGGCAGCTGACCCTACCCCTCTAATCAGCCCTGGTGAGGCCACATCTGAACTGCTGTGCCCAGTTCCGGGCTCCTTAGTGCAACAGATACAGTTAAGGAACTGGAACATCTCTATTACATGGAAAGGCTGAAAGAGGTTGGCCTGTTCAGCCTTGAGAAGAGGTGACTGAGAAGGGACCTCATCAGTGTCTGTCAGTGTCTGCAGAGAGGGGCCAGAGGAGGGACCAGGCTCTGCTGAGGCAATGGGCAGTAGGTGATGCACAGGAAGTTCCACCTGAACACGAGGAAGAACTTCTTTACTGTGTTGAGTGATCAAGCACTGGAACAGGTTGCCCAGAGAGGCTGGGGAATCTCCCTCACTGGAGCTGTTCAAGAACCATCTGGACTCAATCCTGTGTTGTGTGCTCTAGGATGGCCCTGCTTGAGCAGGGAGTTTGGACCAGATGACCCTCAGTACCACAGTGGGCCCTTCCAACTAGACATATTCTGTGATTCTGTGATTTTGTTATTTTGTGCATATGTGATTTTGTTCATGCAACACTTTTATTCATTAACAAAGCCTTTTAGATTATGAAGGAGAAATATAAATAAGCTTAAAATTGGGTTTCATCATGTTAAAAATATTGACTGTGTGCTATTAATCTTAACATTTTTGAAATCAGTGCAAAATCTGACTTATTCTTTAGGCAAGCAGAGGTTCTACCCAAGTAGGTTTTATTCCAAAAATCAGATAGACAAGAGTGTCCCTTTTGATTTAACTTTGGAATATTATTCATTATTTTAGTCTAATACTAAAATTGGATATTTTTTTCATTTTTTCCTTAAAGAAAAGAGTCTCCTGTCTTAGAGAGGACATCAGCATCTTCCCAGACAGCTCATCCATTTGCTTTGTTAATTTCACAGTTAGAAAATATTTCCTAGTAGTCAGCCTAAATTTTTTCTTCTACCTTGTCTGCCTCAGACATGAGGAATAAATTGTTCTTGTTTGCAGCAACTATGGAATATATTTTAAAATTCAAAAAGCATTATGTCACAGTCTTTTTTCTTTCTAAACTAAACAGTCTTATTCTCTCAGCTCTTCCCTTGCAAGACCATTTTACCAGCTCTCTGATCATTCATGCTGCCATTCTCTAGATTTTTTCATTTGAGCATGTTTCTCTTGACGTGGCAAATCTGAATCCCAAAATAGACTCCTTTTATTAAAGGCCACTTTGAATGGTTTGAGTTCAGAAGGACACTGAGGGTCACATAGTTCCTGTTTATCACAGAAAGGTCTGCCTTTAGAGCAATGCCATGAAACTGTTGACTCACATTAACCATTAAATCCTTTTCTGCAGATCTGACATCCAGCCAGTTATTTCAAAGTCTGCTCTTGTGAAAGTGATTATTCATGCCAAGTGCAATGCCTTGTTTTCCTCCATTTGATTAAATTAACAATTATCTCTTTGGTTACTAAAGGAAATAAAGGATCACGGTTTGTGCTCACAGTGTGCAAATATCAACCCCTACATTTTGATCTTTCAAGAATGAGTTTCCATGGTTGGGCTCCCTTGCCATGCACCTACAGGTGAGGAACCTTTCCCAGTACTCTCCATTGGTGGGATGTGGTTTGTTCAGTGTTAGAAGCAACACATAACTAGTACCCCTTATTTCTGGAAGTTTGTACTTCCAAAGAAATATCTCTTCCTCTGTGTTCATCAGAGGTTTCACTTAAAGCTCATTTTTATTCTCCTGCTTCAATGCCTTTCCTTTGGTTAATCAATACCAAAGGCTAAGAATGGAAATATATGGGTTGATGCAACAGCAGTACTTGGCTGTGGTAGATTGTTCCCTGTCTTTTTCATTTTACATTCAACCTGACATTTTGTCTGGTTTATCCTGTTTAGGGTTCCCCTCACCTTGAATAGTGAGCAGTAATATCGTGGGAAGCTAAGGATATTTGAGCACTATTTTGCACAGTATTACCATGATTGTTTTAATTTATAATGAAAAATAAGCTAATTAAAGAATGTTTATTCTTTCTATGTCCCCACTTGTTTTGCTCCCTTTTATTCATGAGTATGATTGCCAGTGTGGATGGATGGGAAGGAGTTTAGCAGATGTGAATACTGTCATTCTGACTTAATACAAACACGTGGTAATGCCCATTTCTCCAGGCTTAAGAGAACCAACACTTCAGCTTCTCCTTCTTTACATTATTTGCAATTTTATTTTGATGGAGTTTTTTTAGACAGACTATGACCTTTGTGACCTTTCAAGAATTGTTTTATCCAACCTTTGTATTTCAAACTGGGTAAACTTTGCTTACAAATAACAATCAAAGTTAGTTTAATCTTATACATCTATATCTATACCTATATATGCATTATTTCTCATTACACCCACTTCAGAACTTTCTAGTTGAAACAGAAGCAAACTAGGTCAAGCCATTGCCAGGGTGGCTATTCTCTTCTATGCTTAAAAATCAAAAGAGTAAAAACTCCATTTTACAAAAAACTGGAATTGCCTTAAATATGCAAATAGCCCCTGTGCAAAAGTGACACACATATTAGAAGTCCTAGGTCTTAATGAATAGATGTCAAAAATCCTTTTAATTATGCTACTCTTGGCAGCACTATTATGGGTGCCCTGGTTCTACCAATTGCCTTGTCTAAGCTTACAACACCACCTATGCGGAAAGCAAAGAAACATAAGTATTTCTAACCACACATGTTTATGTGCTACAGTTAACCAGTGAATTGTAGGACATAATAGTAGTGGTCCAAATTGGAAATAAAAAGTTATTACTGTTAAAGCGGTGCATCTCCTTTCTTTACAGGTTCAAAGACTGTAAGCATCTCTTATATTCAGATACAGAACAGAGTAGAAGATGACTGATGAGTGATACAATGCATCTACTCTTTAGGAGAAATCATTTTAAAAAGACACCACTAAATTCTTTACACTTAATATGAAACTTGAGAAAGAATCTACACACAAACTGCATGTGTAAAATAATACAGGCAGTTCTGGTAGATCTGGAAACACTATATATTTTTTGCATTTCCTTAGATATAACTCCAGGCTTACTGCTGTGTCAAGGCTCAGGGATATTATAACTGACAGTGTTTAACAATTGCCACACTTACTGCTGTGCATTTACCTCAGTCCATTTAAAACTCTCAGCCAATATTTGGGCTTGATTACACTATTAGGGTCAACCACGGGCTGTTCCCAGTAGTCAGGGTAAGGTGGCTCTGTTTTCAAGGGGATAGATTTAATATAAGATTTCATATGAGATATAGATCTTTTATATCAGGCCACTGAACCCATAAGGGATTACTGATATTGACACAGTTTAATACTAGGAAGACAAACAAACAGCTTTTAAGAGAGCACAAAACACCTTTGATTACTTACTCAGACTGAAATTATTGATTATTAGGCCGGGTGCTTGTATGAAAAGGGCAGGGTCAAGGAAAGAAAAAACAAAACAAAAACCCAGAAGAGATGAATGGAAGTCTTAAGCAAGGTACTCAGGCAGACTAGGCATATAACTAGGCATAGCTACTGCTACGGCTTGGCATGTAACAGCCTTATATGCCCTTGTGAGTACAAGTATGTGTGCTTAGACACAAGGTATTTCATCTGTTTTATTTTTAATTGTGGCAAATTACATTTGGGCTGGATTCTGTGATGGCTAATGCAATTTCTCCAATTATTTTAGCTGGCAACTGCATTAGATTTTCATTTGCTTTTTAACAATAACTACCATCTTGGTTCAGAAAGCTAAAGTTCCTGTTATATGTAAATTTCTGGAAAGATATTTGGTATCACTTCTAAGTGACCATATTATAAAGCCTTTTATGATTGCCAGTAGTGTTGTTATAAATCTATTTTGCATAATAATTAAATAGCATCACTCCAACCCCAAGAAGTCATAGACCTTTTGTCATCATTAGACAAAATCAGGCTGAGTGTAAACACAGCCTAGTTTCCTCTGTGTTTTTGTATTTGTATGCAGCAATTGTCAGCATGTCGGCAGTGGACAGTGATAAAGTGCATTTTTCTGCTTGGGTGGTTAGCCCTTTCATTTTTACAAGTGACAAAATAAAAATCTGTTGAAGAGTGAACATGCTGCTTTCACTGTGTCATCTCAGCCCTGCGGGTCATTTTATTATAAAAATGTAAAAATCCAGTCAATTTTATTTAATCAGCTGAAAAGGAAAAGTGTTTCCAGGTCATTAATCAAGTGCTCCTTCTCTGTGGGAACTTGTCTCTTCAGAAACTGCCATCTGAATCGTTAATAAAGCTGAAAAGATTTTGTGCCAGCAGGTTTTTGAGAAACCTAGATGTTATCAATATAACTGGAGTAAAGTAATTTGAGGTCAACAAATAAAGCTTTATATATTCATTGCCTCAAAAGCTGAATATTGTCTATTAAAAACCAATTAATTATTTTTTTTAAAAGCATTTAATTGTTGGAAAATATACAACTGTTTAGAAGGTATTTGATTATATATTCCATAATTACACGTTTTCTTTAATGTTACCTAACCATATATTTATAGTAAACTTTTATGTGAATTGATCAAAACATGATGAGACATTAAGAAGAGATAATTACTACTGTATCTATAATAATAATAGTAGTAATTAAACCACAGAGAGCTACATTCAAACAATGTCAACCTGGAGATTTAAACCTCTATTAACAAAGACACTGAAGGCACTCACTGCATTGTTAGCACATTCACCTCCATGCATGTCTTGGTGCAGCAGCTTGTGCTACCTGTGGTCAAATCTCTGTCTACCTTTTGTGGCAGGCAAGGAGAACACACTTTCCCATCCATGAACATGTTGTGTGATGAAAAGTATTTCCACCCCACAGTATAGGCAAGTTGAAAGCCTTACAAAATATTGGAATTGGTTGTTTGAAAGAGAGAGGTAGAACGTAGTGGAAAATAAGAATGAGTGCAGGACTTGCACTGGTGGCCATTCATGTTCTTACTTGTCCTTGGGAGACTATGCTCTCATTCTCCATTCTTTCACCTGTTTTCTGAAAAGAGAGTAGTACTAAAAGGAGGAAACTGAGTTTCATAAATCAATAGCCTAATATTTGTTTTCATTTTACATGAGGAGCATAGGTTCAGGTACCTGCTTTTCATCAAAGAGAGGATAATATTTGAATCCAGGTTTCCAACTCTTGCCTCAGGACTGGTTTCTTATTTCCAGGCTTCCCCTGAAAATTGTTGTGGTTTTTTTTTTTTTTTTTACAAATCTGAACACATTAATTGGAAAACTCCTTCTGCCAGGCACTTCCTATCCAGATTACTTTATGAATACCCTGGTTTTGTTTATACCAATGGTCTCTGGAATTAGGAAGATAAGAGAAGCTTGCTTGGTTTATATATTTAGTTTTATATTGCATCTTTTGTGATTCATTGGATTGGCCCCAATTAAATTAATTAGGTAGATTTTCCTAATTACATCTAATGTTTTGATAGGTAAGAAATTAATTTTGCTTTCTGAAATGTTAAAGTTATAATTTCAAAAGCTACATAAATCCATGTCTATTCAGCATGGCAGTATTTCAGACTATAGTTATACGGGTGTGCATTTATTCATGCGTATTCTAGTGATAAAATTCATACAAATGACAAAAAATATGACAAAAAATAGATCCCATGTCAGTTTTTCTCTGTTATTTTAAAAGTATTTTAAATCTCATACAGGGTATCTTGTATCTGAATTAAGATGTTGACTTCTTCACAGTGAAAGTTCATAGCCTGTTACAGTATTCTGAATTCTGAATTCAGAACTATCAATATAACTTAGATTGTAGTATATTCTTCTTAACAGTGTGCACTTAACAGCTAATGCTAATCACCATCATCCTCATTACATATTGTAGACTGAAGACTTTTCCTAAATGGTCCTGTAGCTCTATAGTGAGATTGCAAAAAAGTGTAAATTCTGCATAACGCTCTGGATGTCCTTGCTTATGTTGGACTTAATGTGGGAGATGGTTATGGTGACCTAACGGCACAAAGCTTGGCACGCAGGCTTGCCACCAGGCCGCTGAAGAGCCAAAATCTAATTGCATTTACACTAGTTCAATTCACTTGGAGTTACTTGTTTGTACCTGTGTAACAGAGTGAAAAAGCCTGCAGGTCAACAGCAGCAGTAATTACTTGTCCACTAGGATCTGAACTGAGGCCACCAATGCATTTCACACAGTTGACCACACAGTCATTGGATGGTAAGATGTCTTGTCCTGGGAAACAAAAGCTATTGCTAACATGAATTTAGTATTGGAGGGCTTCAGAGTCCATTTACCAATCCCCAAGACTCAACGGCTCATGAGACTAGTAATGTGTTATGAAGTCTCTCACCATCACAAACTTACACTTTTAAGAGTAAGTGTGTGTGTGAGCGCACGCTGCTTTTTTCTCTCCCAGTAGAAAACTGACTAAAGGTGTCCTGCTAGCTTTGGGGAAGAGCATCTTTTCCCCACTGTGATAATTTGAGAAGTGGCAGAATTTTGTGATTTTAAAGTAGGTTTCTTCTTTCTTTCCATTGTACATTATTTCTCTTAAAATGAAATGTCAGAGCTATTTTAGTTTTAATATAGATTAGTCACTATAACAGTTATCTAAAATAAAGAGAGCTGTGTAAATAATCTCACTTTCTCACTTGATTTCTCCAAAATCACTATTTCTATAATTATTCTATATCAAGACAAAAAAATTTATGAAGTTTAGTTTGAAGCTAAAAGATGATTGAAAAAAAGGCTGCCTTGAATCACTAAGCTCTGACAAATTCTAAATTATCATATCGTGAGTAAAGATAGTATAAAATGATAAAACAGCTAGCAGGGAAGCTTAGTCCCAGTACAAATGAAAATTCCTAAAAGTTGGTGGTAACAGATCTAGTAATTTTTCAGTAATTGCTGTTAATTGTTATTGGCAAGAAAGTATTAACAATTCTCATTTAACTATGTCAGTTGCCATTAATATAAATCTTTCAGGACTCCTTTTTATGCACACATATACTTTGCACATCAGAAAACCAGTATTTTGCAGTTGTTAAATAGATTAACCAGGATCAGAAACTGTGGAACAAAATCTACTTCCAAATTCACTAATTTTCTGGGTTTGTTCCATTATACAGATATTTACTCCTCCTGTGAAAGTGCTGACTAGTTGGTTTCATAGAATCATAGAATATCCTGAGTTGGAAGGGGCCCACGAAGATCATCAAGTCCAAATCCTGGTGCTTTGCAGGACAGCCCAAGAATCATACCATGCACCTGAGAATGATATCCAAATGCTTCTTGAGCTCTGTCAGGCTGTGACCACTTCCCTCAGGAGCCTGTTCCAGTGCCCAACCACCCTCTGCGGGAGGAACCTTTTCCTGATATCCAAGCTAAACCCCTTCTTGTCCATGCCCATCCATGCAGCTCCTTCCTCCCAGACAGAACTTCATGCGCTCAGGTCCTGTCACCGGTCACCACAGAGGAGAGATCAGTGCCTGCCCCTCCTCTTCCCCTCACAAGGAAGTTGGAACTGCAGTGAGGTCTCCCCTCAGTCTCCTCCAGGCTGAACAAAGGGACCTCAGCTGCTTTCATATGGCTTCCCCTCAAGGCCCTTCTCCATCCTCATGGAGTCCTTTGGACTCTCTCTAGTAGTTTAATGTCTTACATTGTGGCACCCAAAACTGTCCTCAGTACTGGAGGTGAGGCCGCCCCAGTGCAGAGCAGAGGGGACAATCCCCTCCCTTGCCTGGCTGGCGATGCTGTGCCTGATGCCCCCCAGGACACGCTTGGCCCTCCTGGTTGCCAGGGCACTGCTGGCTCACGTTCAACTTGCCAGCGACCAGGACCCCCAGGGCCCTTTCTGCTCTCCAGCCTCTCATTCCCCAGTCTGTCCGTACACCCAGGGCTGCCCCATCCCAGGTGCAGAATCTGGCACTTGCCCATGTTAACCTTCATAGAATTGGTGATTTCACATTCCTATGATATATCCAAGTCTCTCTGTGGGGACTCTCTGCCTTTGAGGTAGTCAAAAGCTCCACCCAATACAGTATCATTGGCAAACTTATTTGTATATCTTTATTTGTCAATAAAACCCCCAAACATACAAACCATATTCACTTACGGATGAAGTTGAAGACATATAGTATATGTGGTATATACTACATATATGTAGTATATGTACATATATGTATACTATATTCTGGGATGACTTTAACAATAGATGTCTACATGCTATATATATTGAAAAGCCACATAGTAAAGAATTCAAAAATTGACAAGCTTTTTTAGCATATTTTATCTTTCTTGCTCTTTAATGTCAGAAATGTGAAGCTATTTCTCTTCCTATCTCAATCTCATTCAGCACATTTGCCAAAATAAAAATCTAATATCTTTACGTCTTTTGTTACCACAATTCACAGGATATTATTCTCCTGTGTGGCATGGGACCTCAGACTTGAACTGACACCTGTCCATCACTTCACTCTGATCTCATACGACTGAAAGATCTTGCTAAATTTCCTGTCTTAATTTTTTTTTTTTTTTTCTGGAATCATATGCTTCTCCAGGTTTGATTTTTGTTATGTGTTCTATTCCTAAATATGTTTGAGTACTACCCTTTTAGCTTAGTAGTTTCTTCTCCCTGGAGTTACTGATAATGAATGACTTCCCCAGCTTTCAATATGGTAGACTGAACTAACTACACTATTTTACAACCTCTCTTTTCTTTGAGCAGATACTCCTTTGCTTCTTCTCTGCTTTACTTTTTCTGGTTTTTTATTCACCTTCCTCCTCCTCCTCTTCCCCCTCCCAGTCTGAGTGGCTGGAATTTCCCCAATATTTCAAATAATATTTGAAATATATCAATATATCAAAAATACATCAAATAAGGCCACATCAAGTCCTCAGAAGCTTTTTTATTAATTACAATATTTTTTCTATGTTTTTAAAGAGATTTCCTCCTCTGTATTTCTGCTTTCATTGCAACCGTCACCATCTCCCTTGTTCACAAGAGTTCTCTACTGATTTCCATCTACTTCTGCTTAGCTAAGGATTTCTCTTATAGCATTGCAGCAAATGCTTGACTGAAATTCAGATAGGTAAGAGCATCTAAATGGAACTTTATTGATGACAGATATCAGCTGCTTGATGATGGATGCATTTTTATCCCTTTTATTTCTCAAGACCTTGGAACACTTTGTAGAATAAGTACTTTTCTTATAATTTGAAACCTATAAAAATCTATATCTTCATTTTGTTATTGAAATTTGTCTGGTTTTTATGTTTTGTGACTTAGAAAACATAAACTCTTGCTTTGTAGGAAAATGGACATAAATATTCTGTACTTGGCTAAATATGTGATATACAGAACTACAGAATGTGGGATGAACTGCAATACAAGATATAAAAGACATTAAAGTATTAGAGAACATCGAAAGGTGCATAACAAAGATGGTGAAGGGCCTTGAGGGGAAGTGGTATGAGGAGTGACTGAGGTCACTTGGTCTGCTCAGCTTGGAGAAGAGGAGACTGAGGGGAGACCTCATTGTAGTCCACAACTTTCTTGCAAGGGGAAGAGGAGGGGCAGGCACTGAGCTCTTCTCTGTGGTGACCAGTGACAGGACCCGAGGGAATGGCCTGAAGCTGTGTCAGGAGAGGTTTAGACTGGATATTAGGAAAAGATTCTTCACCCAGAGAGTGGCTGGGCACTGGAGCAGGTTCCTGAGGGATGTGGTCGCAGCACCAAGCCTGACAGAGATCAAGAAGTGTTTGGAAAATATTCTCAGGCACATGATGTGACTCTTGGGGATGGTGCTTTGCAGAGCCAGCATTTGGATTCTGTGATCCTTGTGGATCCCTTTCAGCTCAGAATATTCTGTGACTCTATGATAGGCCAGATTTAATTGCCTGTTCGCTAGATGCCCTGGATGGCATATTCCTGTAAACTTTGACCATGTATATGGATTTGTGCCTGCAAATTTTTCTCTTTTTTTTCTTTACATGAGCACCTACTGCACAAAGAATATCTGTGGTATACAAAGAAAATGCAAAAGGCCAGTAAAAGTGATATAGGTGTATTTAAGAACTAATTTCTTAGCTTTCTCCTTTGGCAACTAACTACAGGTTTTTCTCTTAAGCTGTAGAACTCATATTAATTATTTCACCATATCTGTTTTCACCCCTGCACTTTGCACTGTTTTAGAATTAGCCAGTCACCTAAAAGTTACAGAGAAATTCTGCATTTTTATTACAGCAAAGGTATCATGAAGCCATAATAGCACACCTAAACTCATAAAAATAAATGGGATTATTCAGATTGTTGTTTTAGAAGCTGAAGCAAAATACCCCATTAACATCTGAAAGCCTTTTTCTTCTGATTTTTGGTACATTTAGTTTTGAGTAAAATGGGAATGTTTCAGTTCTGTTCTTCAGGATAGATAGCATGGTGTTGGTGTTCTGTAAGCATCAAGAGCTTAGGGTTTTTTCACAATTAGGAGACCAGTTAATGAATTTTCTTTTCTGATTTTTATTATTGACTCTCATTGGAATGGTGGATATTCTTGAGTTTTTTGAAAATCAATCTTACTATTCTGTGAAGATTTTCACCTGCATTTTCCCTCCTCAGTACCCCTCTTCCAGCCTAGTGAAGCAGAAATATGAATTACACTCTTTATAAAATTCTAAAAATTTATTGTTTTTTATACACCTTCTAATAGCAAAACAAGAGATGTAAATAGTATCATGCACTTTCTGTGAGTCTGAATTCCATCTGAATGTCTGAGAAGTGTACAAGTTGTCATAAAACAACTCCTTTTTTTCTCTGCTCCAGGAATTAATACCAATGTGACATGAAAAAAATCAAATCCTTAAATCAAAGGTTTACCTTCTAAAAATGATTCTCTATGTGCTTCAGCACCAGCTTTTCTTTCAGGAATAAATCTCATGAGTTGTTACTGTCATTTTTTTTAAAGATGCAATTCCTTATGTGCAAGTCACCCCTGCACAAGGAGAACTAAGATAATGTGAATACTATTGCTTTTTTCCATGAATTTATAGAAGTAACTTCACTGATGTGGCAATGAAATATTTTCATTTTAAGGGCAACAAGTTATGTGCTGAAAAACTATGAAGATGCCCTATTGTCATGTTAAATAATATCTAAATGGTAATACTGGGAAAAGGGAAAATGTTCTTGAAAGTCAGCTGTCATAGATACAATTTGGACAGACAGTCAGTGATTGTCACCCAGGCAGAGGAGCTCTGGATAGTAAATCCTTACTTGTTGTCTTACCCGAAAAACAGAAAGGCTTCCAGCATGAATGCAGCTGAATGTTAAAACAGTGGGCACCCTCACTGCTATTGTTCATTTAGCTTAGCATGCTTAGGAAGATGAAAAACAGATGACTATTTTTTGTATATATGTAAGTATTTCTTTAGTGAACTGCAGTTCTCCATAGGATGACAAAATATAAAAATAGAGGGCATACATCACAATAATGTAACAGCTTTTCTTCAGCTAACAGGTTTTCCTTTAACACTCATGGAGGACTTTTTCTGGAAAGCCATCATAGGCCTACTGAGTTGTTAGTGATCTTGGAGCTCCAGTCCTGACAAGTCTAATCACAAAAGGAAAGAGGTGTATTAAAAATACATTAATGCATAAAGCTATAAGATGCATGGGAGATTTAGGGTTTTGCCATAGCAGATTTTGTC
>VYZQ01026948.1:84234-99934 GCA_013400655.1 Mystacornis crossleyi | reverse complement strand
CCAGGGTCCCATCCTCCCGGGGGGAGGGGGAGGTCCCACAGCGGGGGAAACCCCCCACACTACTTGAAAACTGTCACATCCCACTGCGGTTTTTTATCTGTTCATAGTGTATATGAACCGGCCTGGAAGCTGACTGCTGTATAACCACTGCTGTGCAGGAAAGGGCTGTCTATACCTGATTTAACCCTTCCATGTGAGGCACTACAGATAGACACAGGTCGGTGCTGTGTTTGCTTCTTCTTGCACTGAAAAAATAAATGGGTCGTAATTCCGGTTCCCTCCGACAATTGGCAATTAGGCAATAGGCAATGTTTTGCAATATGAAATCAGTAGAATGACCTCAAGGGATCTCGAGCCTAGAGCAGGTAGCTGACACCCATTCCATCTCTTTTTCATTTCCCTAGGAGACCAGGAAATGTTTCAAGTTAATTTCTTATGCTTGTGGGTGTCAATTTGAGATTTGTTAAATTAAAGGGAGCTTTGCTCTTGGATTTCTCCTGTGTCACCAGCATACTTTTCTTCTAAGTTGGATTCCGTTCTTCCAAATGGACAGAGAGTTTTACACATTGTCTGTGCAAAGTGCTCCTGACATAGGGGGTACTTCATCATAAAGAAGTGCTTCTAGTTATTTGGTATAAATTCACCAGCTACTATTTACTGGACCTTACAAATGAGTGCTACATTCTGTTGCTGGATGTTTATTTGAATTATTGGCAATACCTTCACACTTCTGGATAAAGTCTCTCTCTCACAGCTTCAAAACAGCTGTGATTGCAGCAGGGTGGCTGTTGGAAAGAAGGACAAAAAGGGCAGAAAAATAACATGCAGAAACTCTGTTTAGTCAGTGTATAGCAGAACTAATTCTGAAAGAAATTATTGTGCTGAAGAAACTTGTGTAGCGTCATCACTAACTGTAGTTATTCAGCTTAGTGTCATTGGAATTTGACAAACATGACATTTCATGGCTCTTTTGAGATAATAATAGTAAGAAAAAATCTATTATTGTTACGGGGGTGCAAAAAGCTATGCCAAATTTCTGACCAAAAAATAGGAAGTGGTGTTATGATTTGTCTGGAGAAATAAAGAATTTCCTCTCTTCTTCATATCATGAGCAAGTTCATTACCTTCATTCAGTGCAGAGATAAAATTCAAATCCATATTCACCTCTATAGCAGTCTCAAGTGCTTTGGAGTTAAGATGTACAATGCTTAGACCACCACATCTCAGTTGTTTCTATGCTCATGATCTCAAGAGCAGAAAGATGCTTTAGAAGCTTTGGCAGCCATTTTTGTCAGAAATTTAACAAGTTTGATCTCCTTGGTCATGATTGGACAATTTCCAGTACTCAAGTTCATTCCTTAGTGGGTTTTAGGACAATTTTCCATTGAATTAGAATTTTTATTCCATACTGTTCATAGGTAGATGTCCAGAATCTCCTTGATTTTGGTGTAATCCCCAATTTGGGTGGTTTAGGTGCAGGTTGGTTGTTTGTATGTTTGTTTGTTTTTCTCTCCAAACCTTGTGACATTAAAGGTAACAGAATACTAAGAACACTGAAATGTTTTTCATTATTTCAGGAGGTACAAAGCAAAGAATAAATGTAAGAAGAGCCTTGGCCGTATGGATCTTGTGGTACCTTTGGGCTGGATGGTTTGATCACCTCAATAGAGAGGCTACTAGCAACTCTTCAATTCTTTCTTTATTTGGTTTCATAAGGATGAAAACAATTCTCTCTTATCCAGGAAAGGAAGTATCTTCTTCCCATCCAGGCTAGGGAAGTCTGTCTTTTCCTCTGTGCTTTTAAGAAATGACCTGTCTTGTTTGTGTCTAAACTTACTGCTGACGCATCCCACCAAGCAAGTCACCACATCTTCCTGTTCCTTGCAATACTTCATTTTGCCCACCTTTCCTGCCTCAAATCAGGTCCCAGAAATTACCTCCACCCTCCCGCCCACGAGGTTTTTAGCGCCCAGACGACGTGCATACCGATCCGCTGTGCCGAAGCTGATGGTAGCTATTCAGAGGTGCTGCCAGGTGGATCAACGCCCTCTCCTCCAGCTCTCCAGCACAGGCCACGCTAGGGAATGTGTGTTAGCTGGGCAAGCTACTTGAGGGAGACACCAGAAATGAGAATAAGGAACGGTAGCTACAGAGAAATGAGTGAGCAAAGCTGTTTTACAACGGAGCATTGTTCCTTTTGGTGGGGCAGGTGAGAAATAGTGGTTAATGGTGTACCTGGCAGCAGCAGGGTGATGAGAGTGAGTGGCTTGAAGTTGCCACTGAGAGAAAGAGCATTGGGAAGGCAGAAGCAATTAAAAAACAAACCAGTGAGGTTTTGTGGAAGATACAGAAGGCTCAGAAGGAGGCCAGCAAGGGGAGAGAAGGTAAAGAGGCTGAGTGATGAGAAGATGCAAAAGGAAAGTTATATTGCTGGAAAAAGATTGCAATGTAATTTGAAAGGGCTGAGGGATGTCAAGCAGCAGCAAGTCTGAAAGTACAGAAGCTACTCGACTCACTGTGTGGCACAAGAAGCATGCCATGGATTCACGTGGGCTTGTGAGTGTCAGGAGCCTGCGTGCTGGTGCCTGGGTGCGTGGTGTAAATTAGAGGTGGTGCAGCCCCCTCTGACAGTTCTGTTTCTCTCACTGCCTGCTCGGTGTTGGGTGCACCTTTACAGAGGATCTTTGGGGCTGCTTCCATTTCTAAGGAATTCAGCTGCTCCACAACACAAACCAAGCGGTGGTACTTGGGCATGGGAATATTTTAAAAGGACAGCCCCGGCTTCAGACAAACACACCAAGGTAAGTATTGGCAAAGGGAAGATCTTCTGTGGACTAGCATGTCTTGGAAGTTGTGCCCTAAATGCTCATTCCACCAAGGCTGGTTAATTTGTTCTGTGGGAAGGTTGTAAACGAGCTGCTGGTGGGCTCCCCTGAGGTTCTAGAGATAAGAGTCACTCACTTTTGTATCTTCTATGATGCACACAAAAAGGCAGGAGAGAGGTAGCTGCAAGGGCCTGAGCTGGGTCTTTTCTAAAAAATACTGGATTAAATTATTGAAATTTGATAGGCTAGAAGGAGAAACAGGACTATCTATTGCATTTCAATTCTGTAGTTGAATAGGTGCAAAGATAGATGGCTTGTTACTTCACCACAGTGTATTTTGTAAGCCTATAATACAGACTTTTCGGCTAATTTCTGATGGAGCAGTGGAGGGAGCAGGTTTATTGTCTTGTCAATCCTTGCCTGCTGAGACTTGCATCTTCATTTGACATGTGTTACTAAAAATAAAATAAAGTAAAGTAAAATAAAATAAGCCTGACTTACACCTCAAGCTTGACTTTGATTAATTTGTTTGAATACCAAATCAAGGCAGTTGTCTCACCACGAAATAGAAAATCTGACTGAATAAATCACAAATTTGTGCAAACGTCAGCTGGAGAAATGCTTCATGTGTATTAATAAGATTTAAAAGAGAAGATTTTAGGCAGTCTGAAAAACACACCCACCTAGTTCTGTATTGTAATTTATTGGCAGGACACTTTGTGAAAACTAGTTGTCACATTGACAAGGTTCCTTATTGCTAGCATCTAATTATCTAACATATATTATTACTTATCATGTTTTTTCTTTCTTCTCCCCTGGTGAGTAAATACTTATCAATCACAAGGAAGAGGGTGGAGTTAGGGCGGGACAAAGGGTAGAAATTACCTTATCATTTAAAGTATCAGTAGTGTCAGTCTTCAGTGAGCAACAGCCTTTACTCCTAGAGACAGCTTTAGCTCTTAGAATGTGTAATTTTTATTTACCTCTGTCTCTTGAAGCTTGGTAGATTCTCCACTACAGATGAGCATATATTCTCAGAAAGGCAGCTGGTTGGCATTTTGGAGGAGCAAGCATGGAAGAAAATAGAGAAGGACGTGGCCTTGCAGAAGGCAAGGTTTTGTCTATCTGGATGATTTTGTTTGTGGCATTAGTTTTGTTGCCTTCGATGTTTCGAGTGTCACTGGGGATTTCTCATTTCTATGTGAAAATTGTCATTAAAATGTTAGAGGTAAGTTGAGAAGTGTGTTCAAAAGTTATGTGTTTGCTCCAGGACATGTTTAATAAAAAAATTAAAATCTGTACTTTTGATAGAAATGCCATAAAAGTAAGCAGGAAGAAAAATCCATTAACTTGGATGTATTGTTTGCAGCTTTACTTTTTGTGATAATCTTTTGAGGGGTGTCTTTAATGCTATCTAGTCATGTGCTGACTTATATTTTGCTACTAGTTTGAGGTTTCTTGGGGTTAAAGTAGAGATTCCATGATATTTTCTTCTAGTTCATGCTGGTTAGAATGCTTCACGCAGGTAGAATACTCATGACAAGTCAAGTATAAAGAAAAAGATCTTTTAGTTTATGGGAGTTGGTAAGTAATAAAAACACGTATTTATATAAGTTTCAGTGGTTTTATTTGGATTTTTTTTAATTGCATGATATTAATATTTCAGGTAAGACTCCTAATTCTGTGTGTTTGCCTCTCCCAGTTATGAATCTGGGGGATCCAGCAGTTACAAATTCTGCTGTACAAGACTTAAAGGAATCTATGGGCAACCTTTTAAAAGTGTAATTTTTCTAGAGATAAACAGATCATGGCTAAGATCCTGATCCTGCTTCTATCAGTAAAAGGTTTCTGGGGCTTTTAGTAAGCCAGAATCCCATTTAGTTTTTCAAGTTTGACTTTTGATATCCATCATTAGCCAGAAGTAGGTGCTGTGAATTCATCATATTGAACAGTGAAGCATTTCCATTTTCCAGCAGATTAACTTTGTGCTTCTGACTTAAACCTGCTTTCTGTGAATATACTTTCTATTTGTGGCAGAAAGCAGGTTACTATTATTTTTGCTGATATTATTAAGCTGTTGGAGTTATCTGTTTTGCAGTAGAATATTTCTGTAACAGTGTGATACAGTTAATGTTGTGACCATCTTACCTTGCCAATTCCATCTTTTACTCTCTTATAATTCTCTTTTGTTGTTCTTGTTTGGGGGTTTTTGTTTGTTTGTGGGTTTGGGGGAGGTTGTTTTTTTATTTGTTTTAATACCGATTAAGAGCTCTTGAGCAGTATTTGGCTTCAGCTGTATGAACATCATTTAGCATAGTGCACATGACTGCAAAAAAGTAGGGATTACTCCTTTTTTTCCAGATACTGATGTCAGTGGGCAGTGACTGCCTGCAGTGGCTGTATGCACTATTGGCCTTTATATGTGAAACATTTTTCAATCAGCCAGTGGTATGCTAATTAAATTCTTATTGGTACCCTAATTAGGAGCTACTCTCGTATCAAACCTGTCTTTGGACAGCTTTGCTGCTGCAGTTGGTGGGCATCAAAATAATTTCTGTATTTTTTTCCCCTGTGCATTTCCCAACTTCAAGAGACATTTGACCCACTCAGTGTGTGTTTTATGTAGGAAGGCACTTCTCTTTCATAAAGCACATAAGTTTTTTTCTCTCCACAGTTTTTGTAACAGGTTATGAGCATGATAATTCTATGCTCACCATGTGGAGGATCAATGTATTGAAAAATAGATAAGTTGAATGTCATGTGATCAGCCTTTTGTGTCTAGTTCCCTGTTGCCACAGCAGCTAATAACAGGAACAGCACAGCTCCATGCACTGATGTTTAGGCTGCCTCATTTTGTTCTTTTGTTCAAAATTGTTCCCTAATTGTCCTGTGGGCAAAAAAGGAGTTTCCTCTGTTTTCACCTTACAGTTAGTTCCAACAGTTTTCTTTGAAGTATTGTCAAATGCTTCTCATTGTGCCACAAGAGTAACTAAGAGCTGTCTTGGTGGAAAACAGGAGGGAAAAAGGGTTCAAAAGTTATGTGCTAGCTCCCCTTTGCTTGTGTTGTGGTCTGCTGGGCCCTTTGGAAGAAAAGGTAGATGGGGAGATGCTGGGTTAAAGCTCGTACATGGAAGTACTGAGCATACTCTTGGAGTCCTGGGCCTCATCCACCAGAGTATGGCCAAAATTTCAGCTTGGGATAAGTCAGGTTTAAAGCAGGCTTGTTTGAGGTGTGGACGACCTGATATTGAAAGCCTAGAGAAGTGCTGACTGGTTTCTAGCTGTGGTGTTGTCTTCCTGTGATATTGCTAATGGGATAATGCACAGAGACCATCTGTGGTTCCTGTTGTCATCTGGAGTGGTGAAACACGGTGCCTTCCCAGTCAGCAGAGCTGGAAATGCTGAAGATGTTTAGTCATGTATTAACACACTACTGACTACATAGAAGTGCCGAACAACTGCGTGGTTCTTCAGCAAAAATCCAACCTTGGGCACTATGACTGGTCTCTCCATTGTGTTGCATTTGATTTAGCCTGTTATGTAGACCAGAAAAATTAATAGAAAACTTCTCACCCAAGAACATTTTGTTTCTTACAGTTGAGCAGAGAGAAAACCTGTTTTATTTTCCTCTATGTTTGGCAGCTTGAGAAAAATAGAAGAGTGGAGACTGAAACCAAGGACTTGAAAGTCAAAAAATATTTTTTAAAGTTGTGTTTTCGAAGAAAGTCCATCTGTAGACCTTACTGGATTTGCTGGGAGCAAAAAAGGTGTTTTAGATTAAAACTCAAGTTTTCAGATCTATTACTAAGCAATGAATAATGGTGGCATATGATGAGATAAGTCACTTTGATTTTTTGACTTCACTAAAGTGTTTTAGCACTGTTAATGGTGACTGGAACGAGTGGGAAAGATGTAATCATGTATGCAAATAATTTTTATCCTCTGCTGCTTTTCTGTCAACAAATCTAGATACTTGTTATTTTAGAAAGAAAATAAATCATTTTATAAAACTAAGATTCAGAGTTTGAAAATTCGGGGTGACTGGGTTTTTTTGCAGGTGCTTTTTGTGGTTGTTTTTTTGTTTGGTTTTTTTTTGGGGGGGGTAGTTGAGGACATATGGATAATATAATAGCAAAACATCTCCAATACAGTAATTTCTCAATTGCTTATCTTTTAGCCCATAATTGTTATTATTGCCCTTAATTGCTCCTTCAGCTATTTCTGGAAATGGTAAAGGTGAATGTGGTTTGGGTTTTGTTAGGATTGTTCTTTCACACATGCTTGTAAACTTTAATTTGTAAATAATGTCTTTTCTCTGAGCTTTGTCCATATTGGGGTTTGTTGGAGATGAGAATAGTAGCAAAGCTGTGCTTGGGACATTATTCCTGTTGCTGTTGCAAAAGAAAATGCATTTGCTAGGAGGAAATCTACACCATGCTCTCACAGCCCTGTGAAGAGTCAAAGAAACATGTTAAACAGCTGCAGCTCTATTTGGCAAGAAATATTCTGGAGTTTTACGAGATCTGAACTTCTGTATGAAATTGGAGCATTGTTGCTTCTTGAGAAGAAGAAATTACCCAGCTACAAATTGTGAGTAGTTTTTGAATTGAGAGCTCACTTGTACACGGCGGTAGCTTGTATGCTGTTAACTCCTACTGGAGTATGGCAGATGTTGCAGACACTTCAGCTGGTGAAAAATTGCACTGCTATGCTTTTAAATACGTGGTTATCCTTAGCTGGCCTCTCCATCAAAACCCAAACAAAGTATACCTGTGCTTTTATCCCAAACAAACCTTTCTCAAGCCATTTCATCAGCCCTCAGAGAGCAGCTGGGAGATTTGTGAGTCCTTTTCACAGTCTGAGGATGGACAGTCACATCCTCTCCGACAGTGAGTATAGCACATCCTTTGATCTGGATTCATGTTTGTGATGGGCAAGGGGAGGTGAGGCCCGGCAGAAGGGACTGTTAGATGAAGAGGTCACAAGTGCTTGATCTTAGATGGTGATTTTAGTTTGTGCTGAAAACCTACCAACCTTCTCTTTGCCATTGTAGTACAAGACTCTACATAGAGGAATTGCCCCAAAGCCTTTGTCACACACGAGGAAAAGATTGAGAAAAGTTCGTGTAATGAGTGATTAGAAAAACCTTTTGTGGGAATATGGGAGAAGAGGTAGTAAAATATGGAAAGAGGCAAAATTGAATTATTGTATAGGATGGAATAACGGAGTACTGAGCTGTACTGAAAGGGGAAAAGGGAAGAAAACTGCAAGAAATGAGCATTCCACATGGTATTTCATGTCCTGTCCTGTGAAGACAGTAATTAATATAATGAAGTATTGGGCACCCTCATTTTGTTTAGAATGTAATTACAGGAAGCTCAAACAAATGGATTGTTGGAGTTAAGCTGTCAGATCTTCAGTATTCCAGCTGGGATCAACCGTTGGATGTCTGGACTTCTTGTGTCCTCATCACTTCAGAAACGGGAGTGAGGAAACACAACACCTGAGTTCTCATTCAGTCATCAAACGCAGGAACGAAGTTGCTACATTTAATACTTAAATTCTGTGTTAGTTGCAACATCTGTGTGTTTTTTTTTTTGCAAGGTATTTAAAACATCCTTTCATTATGGTTTTGCAACAAAGACCAGCGTGACAGCTCTGTCTCAATACTGTGCAATACAAAGGCCATCACGAAGCCTTATTTCATTTTTGAAGACAAATTATACATGCAGATGCTAGCGAATGCAGAACAACACAGTAGCTACTCCAGAGTTAATTAGTCCAGAGTTTGACCCAGACAGATGGCTTTGGCAGGTCTCAATTTAACGGCTTGATTGCAAGCCTAAGACCTGGGTGACTGTCCAGCTGTATTCCCTCCTCACTGCTTGTGCTTCAGCCTCCCATGGCAAGCCAACGAGTTAGAAGAATTTTGTGTCCCACGCTGGTTTGTGGAAATACACTGCCTTTTCCTTGCTCACACAGTCTGCCCAAAGCTTTCCCATGGTAAACCTCAGTTCTTGTAGTCGAAGAGAAGATGGATAACTGTTCCTTAGGCAGCTGCTCTGTGCCAGTCCAGACTTTGTAGATGTCTGTCTTAACCTATCTCAGCCAGCTCTTTTCTAAGCTAATGAGCCCTCTGTAACTCTTCAGACTTTGAAAACTCTTCCTCATCTTCCTTGGCCACTGCCTTTGTAGCTTTGACTATTTAGTTACAGTCTGCCACTTTTGCCTCACTTTTTCTCTGTGCTAGGAGGCAAGATTTTATAATTTAGGAGTAAGCTTTATAAGTTTCTTGGTTTTGACCTGTCTTGCTCATTTAGATTAGCTAATGTGTATTTTTGGAGTCAGCTTGGTCCATGATTATCAGCCTTTTTCTATCTGGGAATCAAAAGCCAGCCTCCTGGAGCTATTCCCAATCCTTCAGAACAGTATGAGCAAGCTAATTTCTGGCAGTGCTGGCCAGGTGACAGGTGCTTTTTATGTAGGCGGACAACGATAGGCAAGATAAGGGTAGACAGGAGACGGGAAAGCAGAGACTAAGGCAGAAGGCTTTATTTATCAGTCTCAGTAATTTTTATGTTTTTTTCTCCCCTGTGCCATGCAACTATCCTAAAGGATGTTGGGGAAGGGATGAGGACCTGCAGTGTTTCGTGAAGAGGTTAAATTTGCCATGTCTGCCTTTACTGTCTTTTGCAACATTCCTGTACCTGTTCTGTATGTTCTTTCATTTCTCAGTGTGTGGGCTGCTGTTTTCATGACATCCCCTGGCTCCACAATTCTGAATGACTCTCCATGTGTTGCAAAAGATTGAGAGAGATGATATACCTGTTGACCTTTTCAGGAGAATAATTGGGAAGTATAGACAAGATGAAGGTCTGTGGTGTAGGTTTGTTAATTTCTTTTTTGGGCGGGGGGGTTGTTTGCTTTACAGTGTTATCAGAGATGGTTTGCATGGAGTTTAAAATACCACATCAAAGCCTATTCTGCTTTCACTTTTTTCTTTTCGTTTATGATGGCTGGTATAAAAAGAAAAGGTCAGCTAAGGGTAACTAAAATATCCGAATTATGTCATGACAAAGTGTCCATTTTGTTACTGAATTAACTTTAATAGCTACAGAGAGAGATGATAGAGAACATGCAAAACTTAAGGGTGGCAAAAAGCTGGTTGGTGTTTGCACGTGAGACATGTTGTAATGCAGTGAAGACTATTTGAGGTCGGCTTTGTGGTGACTTGTGTGGGTGCACGTGTCAGTTAGAGGGAAATACACTGTTTAGCGAGAGTTTATATGAAGCAGATGGATTATCCTTCTCTGTTGTAGATGGGTGTTGCAGTGGGGTTCTCCTGCAACCATCCCTGGAGACAGATTTGGACTGTGGAAGAATCAAGGAGACGATATTTTCCTTGATATTATCGGATTTTATTTCTCCAGCCGCACATGGCTGGAGACTGGCACGGTNTAAGTACAGGATTCTACGCGGGCTACATTTGAAGTGGCCAGTAGAGGACAGGATCTGGGTACCTGTGACCAGGGAACAGGGAAAGGGAAACCCCATGCCCCGCCATGCGTCCACCTCAATGCCCATTCCCCCACCTGGGGCACCTCCTCAGAGGGGAACCCTTAATAGCAGGTGAAGGCATAAACTGAGTGGGTCATTGAGCCTTTAATAATGAGCAGAGCCTACGCTCAAGTGTCCTGTGCCCTTTGTTGGGGCAGGTACCGTGACATAAATACAGGCAGATTTAGTACTTATGAGAGCTACTGTTTATATGTCTATGTATGTATGATGAAAACATTCAAAACTAGGAAAAGTTCAGAAATTAGGCATATTTTTGTATTTGATTTTGCTAATGGAGGGTTTTATGATGCTCTACACAAGGAGGAGAAACTTGGTTTAGCTCATAAAGGTGAATACAGGGAAGGGTGAAAGCTCATTATCAAAGCTGCTACCTTCTGAAATATTATCAATACAAAATGTTGCCACCTCTGTTTTCTGTCAGCAGAGACCACTTGAATGCCCTCAAAATGAGGTAATCTCTTTTATGCTTTAAAATCCATTTTTTAGATCTATTTCTCTGGCATGTCTCTAAAGTCAGTGATATTAGTTTGCATAATCCTATTCTCTGAAGCTAACTGGAGAAGAGAGAGTTTTGGACACAGTGGATCTCTTAGCGTCTCATAGGTAGCTCAGTAAATTGTTGGACCCCCAGAAAAGAACAACTGCCTGTGTCCTGAAAAGAAGTTTGAGCCAAACAATTTTTCCTGGAAATGGCAAAAGGTAGTCTATGAAACAAATGAAACAGGAGGCATGCAGGACAGCCTTCAGGCTGAATTTGAAAAACAAAAGTCTTAGACCTGGCAGGGGTAAGAAAAGCTCAGACAATTCACCCGAGGTAATTACAGAATATCTGGAAATGATGAAATGAAAACCACCAACATCTATTTTTCTTGTTTTGGGAACAGTGGGCCACCCTGCAGATTGAGGAGGGAGTAAAACAGCAGAAGGCACTGGCACTTGAAAATTTGATCTCCACTGGTAAGATCTCTGGATGAAGGGGACACAGCACTATTTATTTTGTAAAAAGGCAACTATTTAACAATCTTACTTAGAAAGGAGTTTGATGGGCAAATATCTGTTGAAGTTACAAACCTACAAAAGCATGTTATAAGCAAGAGAATCTCTGAATGACTGAGTCTTGTGAATGAAAGGAGTTACCCACTAGTGTGGATCTAGAAAGACATTGCTGATAAGCATTTGGGAATCTGCCCCTTTTCATAAGTATTTTGTGCTTTCTGGCTCCATCAGCTCTCTCATTGCAGGATTGGGAGGAATGAGTGTTCTTTGTGCTTGACATGGCTCTGCTTGGTTATCTTTTTCTTCTTGTAACTGCGAGCATGCAAAAAATCCAGAGTCTCTCGAGTAGGAGTTACAGCATCCCATGAATCACAGTTATAATTTGCACTCTTCTCTAGGCATGAGGATAAAATCCAAATAAATTCTTCCCCCAACTATTTTTCCTTTCTTCTTTGACCAAAGGGGAGTGGGTTAAGTTCTCATAGTAATCCTTTACTTGTAGAGCCATTTTTAGTCATTAGTCACGTTTGGTTTGTCAGCTAATAATTTTCTGGTTTTATGATTTATTGGGTGTTGAAGGTTTTACTGAAGTACAGCTGGAGGAAAGTTTTGTGATTCTGATGAGGGGAAAGTAGGTTGATTGAGATAAGTGTATTTTTATAATGCATATTTAATGTCATCCAATACACCCCCTCAAAAAAAAAAATCTGGTATGAATCAAGAGAATTTTAGTCACTGTAACCAGACAGATAAGAATCTGGTCTCAGAGTGACCTCAGCAAACATCTGAGAGTTGCTGTGTGGCTGTCTTGTGGGGTGTAATTTTGCAAATAGCAGAGCATGAATGTGCTGTCATTATTCCTGCACAATGTGTCTCTGTACTGCTGTGTATGTCTGGGGGGAAATCTAGTCACTTTCAAGTTTCTTGGTAGTGAAGTGACTCTTAAAGAAGAAGGGATGGGCAAAAATCCCAGAGGAAGGTGTTTGTTACAGTTGGGAAACAATAAAACCAAACCACAGTAGCCAGAACAGCAATCACACAAACACTGCCTGAATTTGAGCCAGGGCACCAGGAGGGATCTGCTATCCTGGCAGTGTGTTGGTGGCATTCCTAGGTGTGAGTACCTATGTTGTTTGGTAAATGACAATGAAGTAAGTGTTGTGCTCAGGTTTAAAGCCTTAAAAAGGTTTTATTTGCAGCTTGATCTGAATCCTTTTCTCCTTCCTCAGCAATTTAGGGGGGTTATATGGCGTAGGATTAGAGAAGTAACTTACAGAATGAACTGTTAGAACATAAATGAGGCATAGCAATGCCATGATGGTGCTTGAGTAGGATGAGAGCTATTTCTAAAAAGCACATGTATTTACCCTCTTTGGAATCCATATTGTTCATTTCACCATGTGGAAGGAAGTCTCATTTCCTCATGCAGGGATCATCCAGAGAGATGAGACCCCCATGGAAGAGGAGGTTGCTGGCTGGTGCCAAGGATGCTTCAGCCTCGCTGACGTCATGTACTTCTCCAAGAAGGGCTGTGAGGCAGTTGCAGAAGATGAAGTCACTCAACGGTTCTCCTCCGAGGAGCTGCTGTCCTGGAATCTCCTCAGCAGAACCAATGCCAACCTGCACCGTGCCAGCTGGAAACTGACTGCTGTGTGGGTCACTGGCATTCTATTTCGGTATTGCCTCCTGCTGCCTTTCCGGTGAGCCAGACGGAGTCGGTTGGGATCGTTTTTCATGGGACTTTTTACAGAGGTTGTGATAATATGCTATTGGCTAGTGCAGGAAGGAGAACCTGGAATGACCTTTCCAAGAAGCCATCTAAACTCAAGTATCCCTTAAAAAAAAAAAAGGAAATTCCTCATGTCCCATATGTTTTATTAGTAATTAATTTGTTTTTAAAATCCAGAAAAGCTGGATTAAATGGTTTGTGTGCTAGTTAGCTTGTGGTTTGTTGCTAGTTAGATGCTATTAATGCAGGAAGGAAGCATTGTGAAGTGGATCAAAGGGCCAAATAAAAATACCTTCTTGCTTACTCCTCCAGTTTTACTTCTTGGAGTTTAATTAAGATTATTTTACTTTGTAGCATCTGCTTGTCTGTTTTCAGCATCCTGTTGCTGGTGTTGGCCTCTACAGTAGTGGGACAGTTTCCAAATGGCAGGTAGGTGTTTACTGAGGGTTCTCTCATTTCTTCTGTATTTCTTTAAGCATTTGAAGTAGTAGTTGGAACACTCTGCTTGAGTCCAGAGGACTGATGTGGACTATCACGGGGTGACTTTTTCTCTCCTGTAAATTTACAGACTACTGAAAGAGTTAGGGCAATGGCATCTGAAAGCAGACATGCAGTGTGAGCCTTAGTATGGTCTTTGTAGTAACATCAGTTGCTGTTATAAATTCAGAGAGTTTATACTGCATTGTCCTATGTATGACTGTAGAACTGGGAATGTCTCTATGGCTTAATTTCTTTTAGAGTCAAAGGCTGGCTGAGCAACCAGGTCCAGATGGTATGTGCCACCTTAGGTGTCCGATGTCTGAGTGGCCTTGTTCATTTCCACAACAGGTGAGTGGTGCCACCCTGCCCTTTTTAGTATGGAATTTGTTGCTTGCAGTATTTAACATCTCAAGTTTTGGAGCAGGATTCTTATTCCATTACTGCCTGGATACTTGATGATGGTACAATTTGATCCGAAAAGCTGTTTGGATCATCCAGACTCTGTCAGGATGTTCACGTGCCCTACTGTGTTTCCTGCTGTGCATTGGCAGGGTGTGTGTAGGTGACATACTAATGCCTTCAGACACTTAGATATTTTTCAATGTTTGCCACCTGATGGGGCTTGAAGTCTGGAGAATAAACATTAACTAATTACTTTTATGGTTGTCATTGCAGGGAAAACAAACCACAGAAAGGAGGCATCTGTGTAGCCAACCACACGTCTCCACTGGATGTCCTAATCCTGGCCAGCGATGGGTGCTATTCCTTGGTATGAACAAGACAGTTGGTAAATATCTGTAATGTTGAGATGCCCACAGGTGTAGTGTTGGGTAAGAGGATAAACTTCCTGGTAGACAGATTGGGATTTGACAGCATCCAAACTCGCATTCTGAACTTCAAAAAACCAGATGCAGGCAGGTGTGTGCACAATTATGACCAAGGGGATTGGTATAATTCGTCAGTAAGCTTAGAAATGGTTGCATCTGTGTTTAGAATTTAATCATTCAAGTGTGTGTGTGTGTGTGTGTTTGCTTTGTAACAAGTTTCTTTTGGGCTTACAGGTAGGCCAGGTACATGGAGGGCTTATAGGACTTATTCAAAAATGCTGCATGCAAACCTCTCAGCATGTCTTGTTTGAACGCTCAGAAATGAAAGACCGTCACCTGGTGAGGAAAAAGTAAGGTAGTGAGGTGTTTGCTTCATTGTCTGGTCAGGTCTGGTAATTTGTCATCAGTGTTGTCAGTTTTTGTCCTCAGGTTTTTTGGTTTGGGTGGTTGGGTTTTTTTGGTTGGCTTTTTTTTTTTTTTCCCTCCTCCGATATATGATATTTTGGTTTTGTTCTTTAATGCAGATGGAGAGGAGCTCCATGCTCTTGAGTTGTAGGAAAGACAGTTGTCTTGGAAAATGACCGATTTCGGTGTTAGTAATCTGCGTGGTGGTGATACTGCGTAGTGATTTTAAGTGATGCAGCAGATGTAGTAAGATCACTTACTACAGTTGACCTGTCACTTAACTAAATGTGGAGAATCACTAGATACACATAAAAATGATGTTGTGAACCTAGAAGGCATGAAAACTAGAAATTTGGAATATATTTCAGTCTAAAGAAAAGTTTGACTGCATTCATAGCTGGAATCTGGGAAGTTATTTTCACATGCTTCAAATAGCAACATTCTTTGGTTGAAGTGGTAAAATGAAACTTCGTACAGCTTTGTAGAAAATCAATTTTTTTTAATTAGCAAGAGATACTGAGATAAAGGCATAAACCAGCACATATTCCAGCTGAGGCAACTGACTGGCAAAGGGCAATTGGGCAAGGGTTTTTCTTGTCCTGTGTGAGAGGTAATGGGTGTTTAGATTCTTGGACAT
This sequence comes from Mystacornis crossleyi, assembly GCA_013400655.1. Classification (NCBI taxonomy): domain Eukaryota; kingdom Metazoa; phylum Chordata; class Aves; order Passeriformes; family Timaliidae; genus Mystacornis; species Mystacornis crossleyi. Next base: position 84,457 of record VYZQ01026948.1, on the reverse strand, counting down.
ACGTAAATATGAAGTATACACTGAAATTTTATTTTCTCTCCACAGAATTAGAGAACACATTGCAGATAAGGCCAAGTTACCAATTTTAATTTTCCCAGAAGGTAGGAAACAACTGTATTGATTTTATTGCTCTTCTCACTTCTTGCCATTGAGTGCAGTTTATTATATGCAGTCTTTACAAGGGAGTTGTTTGTTTTTAGTTTGTAGAATTAATTAGCTCTTG
>VYZQ01026948.1:52439-84132 GCA_013400655.1 Mystacornis crossleyi | reverse complement strand
ATGTAACATAATGAATACAAGGCTCTGGGATTATGTTCCAGAACCAAAGCTTACTTTCTCCTTTAGCAACTAAGTCTCCTTAAGGCAGTTTAGCATTCATTTCCTGATGCTTTTCTCAGAGTGGATTAAGCCCTTCATCTGTTTTAATTCTGACCAGGTACCTGCATTAACAACACATCAGTAATGATGTTTAGGAAGGGAAGCTTTGAGGTAGGAGGAACCATCCATCCAGTAGCAATCAAGGTACTGTAACTGCAGTTTTCCAAACATGGAAGGATTGTTTGCAAAAGCTTCTCATGTCAGAGAAGCTATTCATGTGTAAGCCTTGAAAAAGGATATGTTTAGTGTGACTAAAGTATTGAATAAGCCCTGAGACGCAGAAACTTTTTGTGGTTTTAAGCAGTGTGGGAAACATGTCCTTTCTGTCCTAGGCTCTTGGCTCTTGCATGCTCTGAGGATAAAGGCAGTTTTCTTGGCACTTCCAAGTCTTTATAAGTAGCTTTAGCTAGGTCACTCTAGATCTGGAAAAGTTACTTTTTCTGGAACTATAATGTTGCCTGAAGTTGTTGAAACTGGTGTGAGCATTTTCAAGGAAACCTTTGTAGTCAGCCTATCTGCAGATGACAAGTTTTTACATTTTGACTAAATCTTTTGCATAGTTGCATTATAACAGGGCTGTCACTGTTTGGGGTCCCCCATTGCTTGTAAAAGTCAACTGTTAGAAACCTGTAATAAACGTTGGAGCTTTACTCTGAATTTACTGATATTTTCAGGAAGTGTAATTAGATTTTCCCATTATTTAATAAGTTGAGTAGTGACTTTGTGGCTGAAAAAAAAGCAGCTTATGTGATTTAAACCAAGGCAGCTTATTCTTCTTGTCTTCCAGTATGACCCCTGCTTTGGAGATGCCTTCTGGAACAGCACAAAGCATTCCATCATGACCTATGCTTTTAATGTGTTGACCAGCTGGGCTATTGTCTGCAATGTGTGGTACCTGCCACCGATGGTCAAAGAGGTTCTTATGTTTTTGCATGTTTTTAAAGTGCTTGTGAAATGTCTGGAAGGGTGTCTGTGTCACTGCAGAAGGTGTTTGTGAATCTTTGTTGATAACTTAATGGACAAAGAACAGGAAGCAACACTACAGTCTTAATTTTAAGTGAGCATGGATTTATGTGGGATGCATCCCCTGCTCTGGCCAGACCTGGGACCTCAAGCTGTGTGTTGTTTGAGATTGCCCCAGAAACCAGTCTCCCATTTAGTTCTTTTTGGCACCAAATAGTGGCAAACCAGGATCAGCTGGAACTGCCCTGCAGTTCACATTTGGCTTGTAGGTCTGGCGTAAACCCCAGTGCCTGCTGTCTGACAAAACCTATCCCTTTAGGTGAGGCACAGAGAAAATGCCTATGTTGTAAAGCAATTCATTAATATATATTTTCAGGAAGAAGAAGATGCTGTTCACTTTGCTGACAGAGTCAAGGCTGTCATCGCTGCTCGGGCAGGAATGTCTGTGCTTCCTTGGTAAGAGGCAACACCTCTGGAATTGGGTTTAAAGCATATTCAGGTGTTCTATATTCTGAAACATTAGCATGGAATCCTTTAAAACTTGCTTTGTTTGCACTGTAGTCCATCACCCTTACTGACTCTGACTCAGAAAATATTACTTTATTACTTGAACAATTCCATTAGAATAATTAGAATATTATAGCAGATAGAGAAAAACAGAGCTGACAGGTGAATCTAGACAGCAGGCAGTATCAGGTGAAAGTTAATTACTTGCCTGTCAAATGCTGGGTTAAAAGAAGGGCATTGTTGTGTGGTAAGTCTTGGCAGTATAAATCACTTAGCATTGTCTTACGAAAGTCAACATTAAGAGTGGAAACTGCTTTGATTACATAGTCTAAATACAGTAATGTTGTTCTGCCTTGACCCTGAAGCGAGTTAAGGCTGTTTCTTTTCTGTATCTTTCAGGGACGGGGGACTGAAAAGAAAAAAGGTCAAAGAGTCTTTCAAGGAAGAGCAACAGAAAAAATATTGCCGGATAGTAATAGAAAATGGATCTGTGGGAAACGGAGATGTTTGTTAAATGCTATTTATTTTATCTCATTTTTCCATGACTTATCTCTACCAGAAAATAGACTGGTTTTATATTAAACCCAACATGTTTTCCTTCTGTCCCTTTAAGATATTTTGCATGTGACACAGCAGGGAAACCATAAAGAGATATCCTTGTTTAAAGCAAAATTCTATAATTTTATAAATAGGAAAACATAAAATATGCTAATAAAATTCTCCCTGAGGCTGAGAAGAATCTACAATAAGGTTAATTCTGTTCATTAAAATACATTTTAAAAATATTTGCAATACTTCGAGGACTTAAATGGTTCCTCATAATAAAATGCCTCTGTACTCTTAGACTCTCTCAGGGACTTGGAGTAGAAGTATTCCTGTGAGCCACAGTAACCATGTTGCTCTAGATAGATCTCCTGATGTCAGAAGACACGAAGCAGTTCACCAAAATATGTTTTCCGAATTCCATGTTGGAGAGGAAGTGTTGGATGTCAGAGGGAAAAAGCAGATGCTGACTTTCTCCTTCGTGTCACAAGACCAGAGATGGCATTGTAGAAAGTTTTCTGCTGTGATAAAGAACAGAGCAGTGTCCAGGGCAGCATGTCCCTGATGCCTGGGTGTGTGAAGCTGAGATAAATTAGTCCCAGACAAGGACAGCGTCACAGAAGATATACCATGTTTTTTAATTATATCGATTTTTTGTTAGATCCCTTTCTGAGTCTGTTTGTAAGCATTACACAAATTAAAGAAAACCTGTGATGTGACATCCACTGCCCTCTGTTGCTGTTATTTCTGGATAGCCACCTGCTTGTGTTACCACTGGATGGGAAGGCTGAGGATTTTTCCTCTGACAAGCCCATCCTCCAGGAATAGCGAAGTGCACTTAAGGAGTATGTAGTGGGAATATTTCTGAAGTCTCTTACAGTATTTATTGGTATAAGATATTTGCTCTCCTGGTAAGTAGCTCCCATATGGAAAGATCTGGATTCTTTAACTGTCTGAATGTCAGTAATGAAACACACACAAATAGGCGCTGTTTTGGCCAAGGCGCTCTTAAGAGAGACATTGGTAAGAACAGTTAATAATGTTTATGTGACAGCAGCCCACTGGCTGGAGTCTCACCAAAGACAGAGGATCAGTCCTGGTGAGCACAAATACATCCTGCAGAGGGACAGGTGCACAGATACAGCTCTGCCCAGCTCTGCCGAGTCTAGAAAAACAATATCCAGGGGAGGGGCTAACAGAAGTGATAATTGCCCTGAGGCTGCATGGCATAGAGGTAGCACGGAACTGAGCCCTCCTCTTCTGTGGCCAGGCCTGGCATTGCTACAGGTATGTGAATTCCTTTGGTGGATCAGTCAGTCTAAGTGCTGGTGTCACTGGCAAGCAGTAAGAAAATCTGCCCTTTTGCACAGTTTTTAGTCACCCAGGCAGGGAGGGTGCCAGCAGTAAGGAAAATTGCCTGCTCCCAACTGTAGTAAGATGTGCTTCCATGGCTGTTTAAGCTGATGATTTATTTTCTAGGTATAAAAATGAGAAGAAACGTGTTCGAAAAACCTGGTAACTCTCAAATGTCTTCAGTGTGCCAGAGTTTAAAACTGGGAGATTTTCCTTCTGTGTGACTGATTTGTGAGAGTTGCTAACAGAGACTGCAATAAGACAAGTGTTGAGAGCATCCTTCCCACACTACTGTGTGCTTTCTTCCTGCTCAGAGGTAAAATGGGAGACTGAATGGGCAAAAAGGGGCCAGACATGGGAAAATACGGGGAGATAAAGAACAACTGTTGGAAGAGAAATTTTCTGCTTCTGTAAGAAATTAGGAGATTGATGTGCCTTTTTTTTCCTGTTGTGCAACACTTCTCCAGCTCATCAAGAGAAGCCTTGGAATGTGTGATCCTCATTACGGTTATGACTCCAAGTTGTGTAAAAGTAAAGCTCAGACCTCTGAATGTATTACAGGTCATCTGTGAGAGGATGGTGGGATTGTCAGTATTTTCTCAGCCATTTTTTAGCTGTCTTGGCAAAAGAAGCTGAAAACTCTGTGAAATGGGTACTTACATACAGAACGGGGAAATGTAAAGCAAGTGATGAAGCCACAAACTTGTCAATGACAAGTGAAGTGTGCTTCGTTAGCTGCTGGTAAAAATGCCAATCTGACTTGAAATACAGACTACTTTGTCTTGCCATGCTTAAAAGAAGTGTTTCTGATTTTTGGTGTTATTTTCTCTACCCACCTTCCACCTCTTCATTTCTTTTCTCTTGAAATGCCAATGAAGTACAGAATATATCAGCAGAGGCCTTGGCAATTGCTTTTACCTGAAATTGTCTACTGCCCTTACACTGCCAAGGTTATGGAAGAATTGATTATTATCCAAAAGGTCTCCACAGATAGGTGTGTTTTCCTTCTCCACCAGGAGGGCATGGTAACAGTAAAAAGAACATGTTCTCATGACAACACATGAGTGGGAAGCTGACAAACAGCTTATTTTTTGCAATCATGCATCTTGTGCTCGTGTTACTCCTCCTCTTTGCTTATCTTTCACTGATCTTGCAGGAACCAGGCTTCTAAACTATTAGACCTCCTCTTTTTTGCCATGTACCTTTGCAGGATCAAATGCAGCATGGTCTCATGCTCATTTGTGCCAAAGGATAGGCTGAAATGGAAGCAAGTAGAGTATTTGGGTGGATCAGGAAATCAATCCCCAAAACAAAGCCAATTAAGCAAAACAAAAATTTAAAAATCTGTCAGTGTAAGTAATGTTTTTTGTTGTTTTTTAGGGGGTTTGTTTTGTTTTGTTTTTTAATTAATTTATCTGATACCAGTGCAAACAACATAGACAAGATGTATCATCATCTTGGACAAGCTTGGGAGCTCTGTCTTCCTCCAGAGCACAAATTTCCTCTATTGTTCACCATTTAATGTATTTGCCCTTTTGCTCCGTAACCAAGGAGCCTTGTTCTTTGAATTGACTGGATGACCTCATCTCCAAATTAAATATGATACAGCGAATCTGTTCAGGGAAGACCTACATTGTAAAACATAGCCTTGCTTTGTAATTTGGTGCTGATGGCTGGTACCTATGTATGAAGCATGTAAGGGATGCTACCTGTTGCTGTGGCACTAATGCACTGGGAAACTGAAACAAACCACAGCGGTCCCAGGTGCATTCACCTTGAACTTGAGCTGCCTAAGGAATGAGCCACGAGTTGAAAATAAATGTAGGTTGGAATGAATAAAATAACTCCCTCTCACGATGTGGGCGAGGCAGAGAACAAAAATATCTGCTGCTTTTAACTTTTGAAGAGATCACTTTGAACAGCTGTGTGGATGGAAAACCAGATGTATTTTAAAAACTGGATGGGAAACCAGATCGATTTTAAAAACTCCTCCTTTATGTCCTTGAAACTCAGGCAATGTGCTCATTTTTATAATAATCTTTCCCTGCAACATACCTGCATGTTAAGACTGATTGATCTAGCTAAAGTCCTTTATTCCCTTGGCTCCAAATGCCTTTTCCTACCCCTGTGTCTTACATCTGGGAACATTTAAATGCTTATCTCCGACTTTCCCCCGCGGGCTGGCTGTTCAAGGCGCGTTCCCGCTACCGCACCTCTGAGCATTAGAAGAGATGTGCAGCGGGGGCCATCTGCTGGCATCCAGTCACTGGTAGCAAACCACCTTGCACAGCCTGCTCTCCCATCTCCCGGAAACCATGAAAACGTAGGAATAACGTTGCATACCCCAAACACTGGATTTTTGATCGTTGTTCAGGGTTTACTACCAGAAAAATTTGTGCTTGCTTGAAGTTTCAGCACCCTGTGCTGTGTGGGGTTTCTCCAGGCCATCGCTTCCCAGTCACAAACCAAAATCAGAACTACTTCTGTCCTTTAATTCATTCAAAATCAGGTAGGGGTCTAACCCCTGAGCTTTTTTAAATTTTTTTTTTTAAACTCAGTAAAGGTGACAAACCTGGGGCGATCCTGGAGGCAGTACAACATTTGCATTTGCTGGGATGAGTGTCTTCAGTACCTTGATGCTGTCTGATCTTGATCTGGGATTGGGGATGTTTTTAGAATAAGTTTTCAGGATAATGCCTTTCCTTGAGCTGTAGTGAGAACTACAAACTGTTAGTGCCAAGTTTAACAACCCAGCGTTTCACTCAAACTCTTCCATGTGCAGCTTGCCCTGAACAAAACCAAGAAAAGCAGCCTGGGCAGCTCCTCACTCTAAGGAAGGTATTTTGGTTACACGTGCAGTCTGAGGCCTGATTTCAGGCAGACCAATGGAGACTGGTCACGTCTGGCACAGATGAGACCTCTGGGGTTTCTGGCCTCTTTGTGGGATTTGTTTTTGGAAATGTTTCCACTGAGGTGTTGTTCAGACTCTTTTGAGCAGGTTTCTCAGCTGTGGCACAGACTGGGGAGATGGCCTGTGAGTTCACAGGTTCATGTGTTGTTGGAAAAAGAGGCTCAGAAGTTAGTGGACATCCAGCAGACAGAGGCCTTCCTGGCTCTTTGTTTTTGTTTTTTTTTTTATTGTTTTGCTGCACAGACAGGCAGGACCTTAGCTTTGTAGCCATTTGTCCTCTCCCCTCCTCCTCTATTTATTATTCTGTTTAAGGATGGCTCCTCAATTAGTGTACCAGACTCCTCTGTGAGCAGAGTTCATCATGATCAATTGTCATCAAGGCTTGCGTTTAGTACATCCAATCAATGCTATTCTATATAATGGCTGGGATATTGACTGATTTCTAATTTTACAGTATGTTGAGCCCTGTTGAACTCTTTTAATATGATAATTGCTTTACTAATCAGTAGTCATGATTTGTGTGCTGTTGTGGATTATTGACATCAGTTGATCTCCCTTGGTATTTCTATTTGATGGTATGAAAGATGCATGTGGTGAAAGAGGTGTAATATCTAAACTCTGAATATTAATCAGAGTAATATTGGGAAAAGTAGTATATCCTTGCATATCAAACTTTTAAGAAGTAGGTATTAAATAATTTGGAAAGGTGTGTTCATTTTTATAAGGGATAGTTATTAATAACTATGTTTTAAGTTTATACAGACATCTTTTAAATAGCCTATTTTGTAAGCATTCACTAGTTCATACATTAAATACAGCATTTTTCAATTATATACTAGATTATTTTTTCTAAAATGCTCATCATATATGGATATGGGCAGTCCCCTTTTCTCATATAATTTATAACTTTAAATAAGATGTGTGTACATGCATTCAATGAAATAATAATTGAAGTATGTTATACTTCAAATGACCACTCTGTCTTGTGTTTTATTAACATAATTTCCCGAAATCCACCTACAAGGTGGATCAATATAAAAATTACATTCTTGCTAGATTTCAGCTGAGGCTGATTTTCATCCAGATGCTGTCTTAAGACATTTGGGCTTTTAAATTATTCTTTGCATGTTGCAGTGTCCGTGTGACACGGGGATCTGGTGGGTACATCGAGCTCGAGGATTACACTGCACGGCAGGACCAGGAGGTGGCACCCCTGTATGTGTGTCTAAGCTGCCATGAGGACTAGAACCTTATTAACGCTCTTTTGGGAAGTGCAAGCTTTCATATCACTCAAGAAAAAGAACCCACCGAGATGCAAAGGTATATTAATTTACCAGCTCTCAGCATGTTTTGTCCTTCCTTAAAATCCTGGCATGAACAGAAAAAGACCGTTTCTTTTTAAGTGGTTATTTTAATTACCATGGAAGTTTCAGTCATTAAAGAGATCATGGAGTTTTGGAATAATACTTCCATGTTTTTTCTTTCACTGTTTCCTCTCTCCAATGCAGTAGAAATCCAGGCTGCCAGGTCACGGTGGACAGCCAAAGGAGGTGGCATCCTTGTGGCCTGCTCCTTGTACTGGTATCACAAATTCTAGCATGTCTGCTGGGATGGTTGGTTTTAATTGCAGCTGGATTGATGAATTCCTAGAAACCTCAATTTCTAAATTATGGAAATTAAATTGTTTGAGGTGGGGCACGCCTGGGTGCTGTGTTCATGAAGAGCACGGTGTTTATAGCCCTCGTTCTTGCTGGAGACAACACACAAGGCTGCAGCTCTGTCAGTGCACACTGCCAGGCTCAAAGGCCGCGTGGAAGCCAAACTACTTCTATTTATTTTCAGTGTAATAAGAATTGGAAGTCCATGACAGCAGACAGTAAAATTCCACTTAGGATACAAAGCGAAGCTGAAAACATCTGACTCCTTGTATAAAAGGTATCAATTTCTACAGTGACTTATAGCAAATACAGTGGTAGAGAGAAAGCATGACCTGCCTGCAGCCAGAAGACAGATGAGAGAGTGCAGAATTCCCCCGAGTGGTTTGCTGGCTACCTGCCATTCCTCAACAGCCGAAGATAAAAAGGGAGCACTAGGATAACCACCCTGACCCTATTTACTTCCAATAAAACACAGATATTTACATGAGATGAAACTGTTTGATATTCTGAAGCTACCCGGCCCCAGTGACAGGAGACAAATGAAATGCTACTTTTTATTAGATCTGACCTACCAGGAGCCAATAACATATGCAATAACTTAGCAAAGAGAGACTGGGACTGCCACATGAGGTCCAGGCTCTCTTCCTGGTTGGTTTGAAAAGATTTCCCCCACCCTGGAAACCAAGTTTGCAGCCATGGTCCATACCACCAAAACCTGAGAGGTGCTGGTAATTAGGGGGGATAAAATAAATGTGGCCAACCAAACAAAAAATAGCCCAACAAAAAACATTTAGAAAAGCACTGTGGTAAGACTGATCCTTTTCCTCTGTCTTTGATTCAATCCAACCCCCATTAAAATCATGTGTTACATCACACAGTCATGTTTATTTGGACAATAAACGTATTCTTGCTACAGACATAAAAATACATTATTGCTAGTATTAATAGGACAAAAATTAAGAATCTCGGAAACTTCTCACTAAGGTAAAGAAAAAAACCAAACAAAGCCTCTTGTATCCATTTGGAGCACCTGATTTAGGTATACTTGAAGCACATCACTTCAACCAAAGTTTTTTTGGTATGCACCATACTTCGTGAATTAAATTGAAAAATAAGGATATATGAAAATGTTTTCTTCCAAGTATAGGAACTTGGCCTTGAAAAAAATGAAAGCATGGAAAATTGTTAAAACTGGCACTCTTTGTGTATCTTCAATAGAATCAAGCTATCTTACCCATAATGAAAGAATGGTCTTAGCTCTTGAACAAAAAAAAAAAAAAAATCCTTCTCTCAGGAAAACAGGCTCACTGGTAAAAGTGAGGCAGAGAAATTCCATGTCTTCACAGCCTACAGTGCAAACAAATAAAATGTAATGATGTAATTAATTTGAAACTAAATTATCAGTAGTTAGGTGAGCAGCAGTTTATAACAGCTTTTTCTTTAAAAAGCAAAGGCCACTTGGTAAAGAGAGCAAGCTGGTTTGTTGGTTATTTTAAATACCAGTTTTTGCAGTTAACAGCCAGCTATTCTTTGATGAGAGTGCAAGATCCGTGCAAAGGCTGACCTTCAGGACAGTCATGACAGGACTTTGCCAGCAGCTGTGTCACCAGGAGGCTGTTGGATGAGCAGGCATGTTTCCTGCCTGCTGTCCCAGACAGAGAAGGTGGTTTTCAAGCAACTCAATAACAGAATTGATTTTTTTTCCCCCCCATTTAACATTAATGGCTTTGTGAATTATTCATGCAACCATGGAGGGGAAGCCCGGATGCAATAAATAGGAGTTTGTGTTTATGTGCGAGTCTTGCCTTTGTCCTGATCCTGTTCAGCTCACACAGGATGGCTGCCTGTGCCTAAAACTGCTTCCTGCCATGATACATTTTCACCAGCGTTTTTTCCCCACTGCTGTGTAGTGAGAGTAGGGGTCAAACTAGCCACCTTCTCCTGCTCTTAAAACACAAACGTTGGTAGAGATTGCTCCTTCCTACTCTTTGTTTATGGAGCCTGAGGACAGTGCCAGCAGGTCCAAGAGCCAGGCTATTGCAGCAAAAAAAGCAATGCCTTAATTCCATGTGATGAATAGTACAAGGAGAGGTCTCCAGAACCTTCTTTTGTTGCTCCAGGTACCCTGATGGATCTCAGCTTTTTGAGACTCAGGAATTTGCCACACGCCACCAAATTTGACATAGGCTGTGCCATTTCACTAAAGCAGAGGTTAACAAGCACGTGGACTTAATCAAATTATTTTCTGTTTTCAAGGTTTGTTTTCTCAACAAACACACAAGGCAACACTTTGCCTTGCACAGGATTATCTGTATTGCAATTCTTGCTTCAGATGGCAATTTTAGATGTTGCTATGTAAATGAAGGGAGATATAAAGCTGTATGACCCATTGCTGTGAACACTGGACTGTTTTCCTCAGGATCCAGACAGCATCCACTGTTGCTACTTGGGCTACATCTATTCTTTGGATGAAGATTTTTATTCCTTAATGCCAGATGAAAACAAACCAACAAAGCGTTTGGCCTCTGCCATTTGCACCCCAGATAAAAATTCACGAGCAAGTATTAAAAAACCTGTATCACTTTCTGCTTAGGAAGCAACAAAACACAAAATTAAAATATGTTACCCATGGTTGTGTTATAAATATCAGCCAGTTTGGAAAGTAACGTTCTTTTGATTTGTTTCTGTTTTGCGCTTTGGGCACTTTTAATTGACTTGGATCCACACATCTTTGTAATATTTAAAACCCACTTGTAGTGCAGATAGTAAAGCCTCTTTATTACCATGTGTACGGCACTGACAGGTTATTGCCTTTATTCTAACTGGGCCTTTTGGGCATGATCATAACTAAACACTTAGAAGAACGAAGACACTGAAGTGCTGTTTGGCAATGTCGAATCTAGCTGGACCATTGTGGTTGTTGTGTCTAGAGGCTTCATCAGGGATCATCCTGCCTCTGTCTCAGAGGAATTATTTAACCAGATGAGGCAAAGAGTAGGAGGAGGGACACCAGAGCCAAAAATAGGAGCCAGAAAGCAACGTCCTTGTCCACAGGACTCTCCTGGAAATAGTTCCTTAGGCCTTGGACTCTAAGTCAGGTTTTTCCTTGGATCCTAAGCCCTTGGCTCTCAGATATATTTCTGATCTCTCAAATATGGAGAGGCAAACCAAACATCCCATTTCTGTGAAGCAATTATGAAAGATGCATACAGAAAATAAGCTGACTGCCTTTTTCTCGGAAGAGGATGTCACTTACTTTCCCTGGGATGCTTTGTCAAGGCTGCCATCCCTCTTCAGCTTTTTTCTGCTAACGCCGCTTTCTTGGTGTGGATTGTGTCACGCCAGGTCCTGTAGGACTGTTGTGCACAGGCCCGGGCAGGCAAACCCTGCTCAAACCACTTGGCACAAAGTTTCTTTTCTCTTGGGGTGGGCCTAATGCCGGGATGGGGGCTGGACCCTCAGTGAATCCCTCTTCCCAGCCCACGGCACGAGACAACACAGGCGGAAACAGCGCCGACCTTGCCCCTCTTCCTTTCTTTAGCTGTCCTTGTCCTCTTTGATATTCACAGACCCAGGAGCTTTCCCCAGTTTTCCTTTTCTCCTTTGCTCCCCGAGCTGCTCTTTTCGGGCTCCCTACGGCTTTTCGGCCCACGCTCCTGCCTCGAGGCACTCCGCTCGCCGTGGCAGCGCCGCTGCGCTCCCGCCCGCCCCCGCCGGAGCCGTTTTTCCCTACACCAGGAGCTTTCCGTGCCGTCCGCCAAACCCGCTTTTAGCTGCTTCCCGTCTCCCGAGGCGCATCAGCTTCGAAACCTGCACCGAGCCAGCCCTTCTGGAGCAGCCTCCGGCCGCACGGCGGGGCGGAGCGGGGCGGTCCGGGGGCGGGCCGGGGCGGCCGCGGGCCTTTAGGGCCGGCGGGAGGCGGCGCTGCCCGGTCCCCGCTGCCGGCGCTGGCGTCGCGCGGCCCTGCCCGCCATGGAGGTCGTGTGGGCCGTGGGGCAGGTGGGCGCCGTGTGGGTGGCGGCGGTGCTCGGGCTCATCGTGCTGCCCTCGGCGCTGGGCATCTCGCTGGGCATCTCCGAGGCCTATATGTGGGTGCTGGTGAGGACGCTGGAGGTAGGCGAGGGCTCCGGGGAGGATGGGGATGGTGTCCCAGGCACGGTGTCCCCCGCGGGGCTGGGCCTCGCTCGCTTCCCCCGGGCCAAGGGGAGCTGGCGGGCCGGGCACGGCTCCCTCCGGCCGGGGGTGTGTGCGGGGGTGGATATCCCCGAGAAGGGTCTGTCTGCTCCGGTCCTGTCTGCTCCTGTAGAGGAGGGTGGGTGGGTCACGTCCTGCCTCGGATTGCCTGGTTGTAGCTTCGGGCTTAAAGCCCTTGGGCAAAACTGGAGAGCTGTGTTAATTTCGTGGTTGTGTAGGCTCTGGAGTGCTCTCCCTGAACCCGTAGGAGAGCGGAATAAACCGTGTTACCTAAGGCTGTACCACGGCCTGGGCGAGGCTGTCGCTGCTCGGTGGCGGCTGTGCCCCACCTGGGGAAGTGATGCCGGCTCATGCTCTAGGAGGCTGTAAAGGTCTGGAGCCTGCGACGGGAAGTGCCAGGAATGCTGATGCTCAGAGGCGGGGGCTCCCATCCAAGCTGAGCATGTCCAGCACCGCCGTTGCCATCTGCCCCTAAATTCTCCGGGGTCGCCAGTTTCTCGCAGAGGAACTGCTTTCTGCAAGGGCCATATTTAATATGTGTGTGAAAACCCTCCCTCTGAAGCTCATGGTAGTGGTGAGGAAGAGCATTTTTAATTGCTCCTGGACATGATTAGATTTAAATATGTACTACGATTTTTCCAAGAAGGAGGGGCACCCAAACCAAGGAACCAGCTGTAAGGAGGAGAAGTGAAATGACTCACAGCACAGTCAGTGGCCATGCCATATACATCAGTATGTGACTATGGAAAGTAGATTTTGTCTCATTTCATCTTGTTCTTCAAGGTTTTCAGGCAAACCTTGTTCATGTACTTCAGTGCCTGGGTAAAAAAATCCCACCTATTAAATCAGCACATGTTAAATGCATCTTAAGTCAAAATGTTTTAAGGCTTTTGGGTGAAAATGAGTCTGCTCGAAGTACTTTTTGGGACTGTGAATGGTATGAGGATAACAGTTAAGGGGAGATGCAGTTGTTAGTGGAAAAAAGATTTTGAATAGCAGAGGCTGAGGAGGCAAAGATCACCCTGGCCTGAGGGAGCAATCCAGATGGCCTAGTGAGATAGTTTTGTTTGGATGACCTGCCTTCACCTGTGAATAACCACAATTTGCATTCTTTATTCCTAGATCATTAATCATTATTTTTTAGTGTCATCAAATGTTGCAGCAAGAGGTGACTCCGAATGTTTTGGGCAAAATGATGGAGAAGTATCTGACGGCATACTGGCAGTGGTTAATTGCGAGAGCTCTCCTGTTGCCTAAGGGAGGAAATAATGACTTATCATGAGAGTTACCATTACTTTTGAATGAAATACTTTCTGGAATTGCATACTGCTCATTACATTAAAATTATATTAATACAGAATTTTACTGGACATCGATATGATATAAAATATTGTAAATATAAGAAAAGGCAATGAAAAATTGGAAAGTGTTCTGAGGAAAAAAGTCAGCTAAATTGGATTTGCTGTGGGAGAGTGAAGAAGCTCAATCCACCCAGGTATTCTGCTTATATCAACTTGGCCTTGGTTTGCCTGTGAATTCTTTGTCCTCAGAATACTTGCACGGGGATAATCCCTGAAAGGAAGTGGTTTGTTGTGGGATGTCCCCTCTTCCTTGGCTCACAGGTCTGTCTTGGTTAGACGCCTGACAGAGGCTGATTGTCTGGCAGCCAGGTCCAAGCAGCGCCGGCAAGAGCACCTGAAGACACGTGATGTTGCCAAAATCATGTTAACAGTGAAAAGTGCTGCTAGCTGGGTGTCTGAGACTTCCTGGGATGTTGAACTGAGTGTGTCTGTTTTCTCCTGAGCAGAGTTTTCTGGTTCTGTGAAGTCACAGGACGCTGCAGGCTCTGATGGCTGAGACCTTTTTCAGCAGAGTGTTAACTTAATAGCTTCCTTAAGCTTCCTCTTCCGCTCCCAGCCCTGGATCTCCCCAGGCCTTTTCCCCTGTTTCCCAAGCGGAGGATGGGCTCTTGGACCTGCAGAGTGTTCAGTCAGGATGCTGCTGCTTTTGTTGCCTCTTTAATGGGCCAGATTACAGGAGCTGTCTGCAAAGTGGTGGCTGTTTGTGCATCCCCGCTGATACCGAGTTGCTCCCTGGCTTTGCCTGTTTGTGTCCCACACGTTGGCATAGTGGAAGGACACAGTGACTGTGGTTTGTTTCCTACCTGACCTATGCTGTCAGGTAAGAACGTGTGTTTTACTAAAGTTAATCTGTTTTGAGGGTCCGTAGTTCAGGGACAGTTCTGCAGTTTGCTGTGATACCTCTTCAGGTCACGTCAGCTAAAACAAGACATCCAAGAATGAGTCTGTGGTGTTCAGTTGTTGTGGAGGCTGTGGGTTGGAGCAAGTTGAAGATGATGGGGAGCTTGTGCTTGAATTTTTTCCTGCCAATTAAAAAAAAAAATTTTTTTTCTTGTTTTTGGAGGGGGGAAGAAGGTTCTCCCTGCTGCAAGAGTGATCCGCGACAAGAGGGGGGGGAGCTTCTTTTTTGAGCAAAAAGTTNCTGAGCAGAGTTTTCTGGTTCTGTGAAGTCACAGGACGCTGCAGGCTCTGATGGCTGAGACCTTTTTCAGCAGAGTGTTAACTTAATAGCTTCCTTAAGCTTCCTCTTCCGCTCCCAGCCCTGGATCTCCCCAGGCCTTTTCCCCTGTTTCCCAAGCGGAGGATGGGCTCTTGGACCTGCAGAGTGTTCAGTCAGGATGCTGCTGCTTTTGTTGCCTCTTTAATGGGCCAGATTACAGGAGCTGTCTGCAAAGTGGTGGCTGTTTGTGCATCCCCGCTGATACCGAGTTGCTCCCTGGCTTTGCCTGTTTGTGTCCCACACGTTGGCATAGTGGAAGGACACAGTGACTGTGGTTTGTTTCCTACCTGACCTATGCTGTCAGGTAAGAACGTGTGTTTTACTAAAGTTAATCTGTTTTGAGGGTCCGTAGTTCAGGGACAGTTCTGCAGTTTGCTGTGATACCTCTTCAGGTCACGTCAGCTAAAACAAGACATCCAAGAATGAGTCTGTGGTGTTCAGTTGTTGCGTAGGCTGTGGGTTGGAGCAAGTTGAAGATGATGGGGAGCTTGTGCTTGAATTTTTTCCTGCCAATTAAAAAAAAAAAATCTTTTTCTGCTTGTTTCAGGAGGGCAGAAGGTTGTTCCCAGTGCTGCAAGCGTGATCCGAGACAAGGGAGGGGAGAGCTTCTTTTAGGAACAAAGTGTTTTTGTACTTTGACCATCTGACATTTCTGACAAGGGACATCAGTCGGTGCACAATAGCTTTTTCTCTCTGCTGAGCTGCCTCAGCAAGCACATGCTGCTAAGCAAAATGCAGCATGTACAGATGAGGATGTGCTTCTGTTGGGTTGCATTTGACCTTTAAGTACCGCACTAGGGATTACCAGCTTTATATGGAGTATATGGATATACTTTTTCCTATGTGATTGTATTTTTTTCCATGCAATATGGGGAAAAAGTGTAGAAAGTTGTGCTAAAGAAGTACAGCAGGCAGACCACTCACTATTAGATAGCCTGCTTCCCCCATCGTGTGGGTATTCCTGAAAGTACATTAACTTGTTTCTGAATTACTTTACCAAACTCAGCAAACTTTTAGGAGATTGCTCATTTCTGCCTGTGGCTTTCCTTTCAGTGTTAATAGAAGAATTTCTGGCACCATGTTAGTATGGTTTTTAAAATGCAGGAGTACTGCTGCAAAAGCATCTCCAGCAGCTGTTTGCCCCTATGAGGAACTAGTCTGAATGAGTCACCTGCCATCCTGATGCTTGTGAAATCATTTGCACAGAAATATTGCCTACTGCTGAAATGCTGGAGACTGCCGCTTGCAGTCATCCCAGCATGCTGCATTTCTCCCTGTTTGTTTTTCAACATCGACAGATAGCTTCCAGTTTTAAATTTAGTGCATCTTTACCTCTTGGTCTCATTTTTGCTCTGTCTTAATCCATTGCCTCTTATGAACTCTTAATATGATTTGGGGCTGTCGAGGCCCCTGCAAACGTGCCACTGGAGCTGTCTTGCCAAGCACTGGAGAATCCAGCCTTTCAGGAAGTCCTTTGTCTTTCACTGAGGCCCATAGAGCAGCCACTGTCACAGAGGATCAGTTTCTCTATTTCCATCAGATTGTAGAAGATCTGGAGGACTGGTTTGGACTGAGTGTCTATATATCTGGCAGTAGCAATGAACCCCCAGAGTGATGATCTCTGCTTGATGGATTGCAGTTCACCTTGTTAAATACTTTGGGGTTTTTTTTTCCAGTCTGCTGGGGTTTTTCTGGGTGTGCCTTGCTGCCTGAGACAGTGGAGTTGTCAGCAACACTGTAGAGACTGCCCTGCTTGCCCTTTCTGATGGGAAACATTTCTTGTGTTTTTTAAACTGTGAAGTGCATAATACTTGTGAAATATTAAGAAACAAGAAAGCCTGAGGGAAGTGAGGTCTTTAGGTCACATTTGTGTCAGGAAGCAAACAACCTGGCTATTAACTAACATCACATTATTGTCTATTTCTGCACTAATGGTTTGTTGATGACTGCAAGCACTTTAAATTCATTCTCCTCCACAGTCACTTTAAATTCGTTCTCCTCCCCAGTCTCTCTAGGCTCTTTGTGGGGGCTTGCAGTGAGCAGAGAGGGCACTTCTTGTGTGGCTGGTTTTGCTGGCTGTAATGCACAGCAGATGCTGCACTTGTAGGTGTTTTTCACATCATGTAACTGATCCATCGGAGTTTAACTGCAGCTCCTGGTAACAGAAGCAATTTCTGATACCTTATTATGCTGCCTGCAGGGAATGTACTTTCTCTAGACAAGAGTGTAATATTATTCTGTAGCTGGAGGTTGAGCCCAAGTTCCTCGTGTTGCAGATGACCTTGGCAATTTGAATGGAGCTAGATGTGAGGGAAAAAGGACCTCTCAGTGCTTCTGGTCAAAGTGGAGATTGTGGCTGTGCTGGGCAGGTGGGATGGACTGTTACTCTTGTCCTAGGTATGCCAGGCTGCAGCTTCTTCCATTGAGTCACCATCAGGGTTGTGTGTGTTGCCGGGTATGAGGGCGGGGAAGGGAAGAGGAGAAGACGTAAGCTGATAAATAGATGAATCATTGTGGGCTTTGACTGCTGCTTGTGTAACTCACTGGCCTCAGCAGCAAGCTTTGCTGACTAATGTCATTGCACAGAGTCAATGAAGACCTCTGTCTGTGTGATTGGTATCCTTCTGGGCAGAGGAGAATCCGAGAGCTCTGAAAGCTGCCAGCTCGGATGGTAATGAGAAGCATGTCTTGGAGACATGCCTGATGTGAATGGTGCACCCCTGTTTGCAGGCCTCAGACTGACTTTTGGGATAGTACTTTAGCAAATTTTGTGCAGAATCTTGAAGTAAATCCCTGGCCTGTGTTAACGTAGACCCCAGGCCTTTGAAGGCCTTACTGTATATTTACCGCAGATTTAAAAATCAAGAGTCCTTGCACATCAGTAAGTTTGGCAGGGCTGGGGGTTGCCCTCTGCTGTGGTTGCATCAGTAATTAATGCACCATATTCCAGATCAACAGCTCTTGTCTAAAACTGCTCTCAATTTTACATCATGTGAACACTGTTAATAAGCAAATGCTGCTAAAAATTTAACAGCAGCTGTATTCAGAGCTTGCCTTGAAGTAAGAGTTTGTGAAGCTGCTGTAAGAGAAGCTGCTTGGCATTCCTTTTGCTGATGCCATTGGTGTTTTCCTGTAAAGCTGGACTCTTTACTGCTCTTTGCGTACCTGTCCACCAGGAAGGACTTGCTATGCAGCTTCTGTGTGCAGAAGAATTTGGGAAGGTCCTTGGAGGCAGTGCCAAAGGTGTCCCATCAGAGTGAGAAGTGCATGGGAGATGAGAGAGGACCTTTTGCCCTCACTTGGAAATGGTTGCTCCTCTTGGTGGTGGTGGTGCTCTTGCCTCATGCAAAACCACCCAATAACTGACATGCAGATTTTGCTGTGTTAAACAAGGTGGCATTGTGTGGGAGATGCTCTGCCATCTTTCTGTTGTTACGGAGGTTTGGAGAGATTCCAAGGAGGAGTGCTCACCTAAACTAGTGTATAAACTTTTGGCTCTGATCCGGCAGTGCCTTTAAAAGAGAAACACCAGTGATCTGTCTCCATACGACAGCGGATTTCAGTCATCTCTCCCTTCTGAAAAATCATCAAACATTGTGAGGTCAGAGGTGATGTAAAGGTGGTAAATGAGGTGAAAGGCTACGCCACATTTCTTAGGGGAATAGGGCAACACTCTGAAGTGTTCCTAATGACTTGATTTCTGATCCTAGCAAAGAATGTTTAGGTGTGATTTCACGTTAGGCTAGGCTTTGGAGATAGTCAGACCCCAGAGGCAAAAATCGCACATTATTTACCAGAGATATCAAAAGCCCTTCCTAACTCCAGATAAGACAGTTGCCAAATAGACAACTATCTCTCTCAAGTACTGCCCAGATCCTCTATGTGTGGCAGTTGCTTAGTGATGCGTAAGTGAAATTGATCTTTTGGCTATTTTGGATTTTTTTTTAAGGTGCTGATAAATTAGAGGCCTTTTCTAGGAGGAGAAGGAGGAAGAATTTTTCAGGGAAAAGTTGATGTTTTCCTTGCCTAGTAAAGTGTGGTATCTCCAGATTCCTCATTGTGTCATTAAAGCATCCAACCTCCTTTCTTGTCAGCATAGGATACTAAAGTTTCAAAATCAGACCTGTGGTGATGTTTGTAGTTCTGTGATCATGCTGTTTTCTAACCTTACATTTTCAGTCCAGTGGGTAGCCCCACTGCAGAACTATTTTTAATCTGTTCAGGAGCCTGGTGTTTTATTCCCCAAAGCTGCTTTAAGAATCCCGACTAAAAACATAGGTCTGCACCAAGGTCCTGGGGACGGCCAGCTCAGCTAGATTTTTGTCAGTGTTACTGACAGATCCAAAAGACTTTCCAGTCCGCTTTTTTTGCTCATTTCCTGAGTGGAACGGAGGTTATGGCTTATAATTGTTTCATCTTTGATCTGTAATACACAAACACTTTATTTTACGCTCTGTGGGATGGATTAGCTCACATTGTGGTGGTTCTTTGTAGCATGAAGTTGTCCTTCAGCATAGGAACCAGCTGAAACAGCGATGGATGGCACATATCCCTGGCTAGCAGGAAGAGGGGAAATTACTCACATTACTGCGGGTGGTATCTCTTTGTTTCCCAGCCTGGATATAAACAAGCTTTTCACTTGATCAAAATTGAGATTCTGGCTTTGATGGTAGTGCCTTTAATTCAGGTGCTTGAGAATACATGAAAGAATTAGATGTTAAGTAAAAATTTCTCATTTCTTGCTCCTTGATTGCTGGAACACGCGTTGTTTTTTGGAAATATGATGGATTGAGGTAAGAAGAAAGCTGACATAGAGAACTTAAAAAATGTTTGCTGTGGCATCTGGTCAGTGTTCGTCCTTGGGAATGCCCAAGTGCTCTTGACCAAGAGGGAGAGCTGATCTCATCACTGCCTATTTTATTAAGTGTGCTTAAATCCCCTGAGAGACCTGGCATGAAGTGTAAAACTGCCTCAGGCATTGGCTTGTGGAGCAGAAGTCAGCTGTTCCCTGGAATGCTCTGTGCAACCTTTGTACACAATGCCACGCTGATGTCAGGCTCGTGGCAGTGCTCCTGTCCCCTGGGAAGGCATGGGTAGAGGGCAAAGGCAGCTGTCCTCTCCAGCCTTTCTCTTTGCCACTGTTCTCCCACCCCCCAGGTGGGCTTCTGCACCTTTCTGGAGTTAGATGGACCTGAGGAGCAAAGGTCAGACAAACTTAGGAAGAAGGAATGTGCTTTTCTGAAAAGGGTTGATAAATGCATCTGAGCGGTATTCAGAAACTGAGAACCCGGCAGTTTCTCTGCTTTGGGAAGATTCCACTGCCTCCTTTGTGTAGCAAAATGTCAAAAGATACTGCAGTACAGGAGGGTATTGCAAGCTTTTGGGCATTACAAAGGCATGTCTCAGTAACCTGTGCACTCGTGGTTTGTGCTGAGGCTCAGGCTTTGACACAGTCTAGCATGAACCCATAACTCCAGGATTTCTGTAGCAAGAGCTTTCTGAAGGGAGTGTTGCATGCTCTTTCTGAGCACCAAACAAAGTGTTCTTCCAGGTTTTGATTACCCCTTTGAGAGGATTTGAAAGATGAAAACTTATTTTTTCTGCTGGTGTGTGTGGCTGAGACCATCAGCCAAATATGCTCTTGTTCTTCTGTCTGCTAACTGACTTAGCTGTTTGTGGAGATTTTATTTCGTTGAATGTAGTGGTTCAAGTCTAGTCAGAAATGATTGTGTAAATGTATTTGCTGGTCCCTCTGCACCCCCCAAATCTATTTCATAGACAAAATGTAAAATGACAGTGCTGTGAATAGGTTCTTCCTTGAACGGTGTTTTTGATTTGGTATTGCGCAGAGCTTTTATGTTCACAGTACTGCTAAGAATGATGTGTAGCCAGAAAGTTACTGAAAGTACTTGAGTACTACAGAAAGTACTGAGTTATTCCTACAGTTAAAATTAATTCCTGGAAGAGCTATTGCCTTAGCAGCAGCAGAACTGAGAAAATGAGTGACTGTATTGGCAGGGTAGGTTGTGATTCAGCAAAACCTGATACACTAAGCAGTACTGGCTCATACTGGGAGATTATCTGGTGGAGATAACGCCATGAGCCAGGATGCTGACCTTTCAAAAGGGAACTGCATCTCCGTATGTCCCACAGCTCATTTGGAGGGGAAGGGTGGAAAATGCGTGGTTTAACATGGGGCTGGGTCTTTCCTGTGCAGACCAAGCATCCTCTGTAGGCTCTTAAAAAAAGTACGCCTTTGATACTGATTAAGCTATTATGATTTGAACAGGGTAGTATCTGGATCCCTTGATATGAACTCATTTCTACCAGGTCACCTGTCTGTCTTGAAAATGCCCATTATAACAGTGTTCCTAGAACTAGAAGGGAGTCTTGTGGAGGAGGAATTGATGTGGATAATGGGGAACCACCAAGTCAGCCTTCTTTGACTGAGCTTTCCATCCCTTAACAAAGCTGCCATGTAGGGAAAGGAAGGATTCAGGCCAGAAGGGCTACTCTGACATCTCAGACTTTGGGGTGGATAAAGGATTATAATTGTTAACCCAGTAATAATGAGGCCTGAGATAGAAGGCTCTATAAAAGCTCTCTGGAACTGAGTCAGATGGAGGTCAAGAAAGCCTTCTGCCCTGAGAACAGGTTAAACTGGCTTCAGCCTCATCAGGGCTGGAAATGAGAGGAAGTCTCCTGACTCTGATGTGGTTCTGCCAGAGGCTTTTGCAGGAACCAGGGCAGCTGGGAAGCTTTGACACTCACTGGAGAGCAGAGCTTACTTTATTCCTTATTTCAATCTCATTCTCTCAGACCACCCACTGGAACAGAGCAGGTCAGCCCCAGTGAGCTGGCAGCCCTTCCCAAGGGCAGGGGAAGGGGCTCTCTGTAGCTCACCCTGAAGCTGGTGATTTGGCCTATTTTTCTGCTGCTCAGAGCTTCAAAATGAGAGCTGAGAGAGTTGGGGTTGTTCAGCCTGGAGAAGAGAAGGCAACTGGAACACATTGCCCAGAGAAGCTGTGGACTGTCCATCCCTGGAGGTATTCAAGATGGATGGGGCTCTGAGCAACCTGACCTGGTAGAAGGTGTTCCTGTCTGTGGCAGGGGTTGGCATTTAGGTGATCTCTAGGATCACTTCCAACCCAAACCATTCCATGATTCTGTGAAGATGCCAAGAAACAAGCAGTTGCAGGGTCAAGGGAAATGCTAGGTTTGTTCAGCTTGGCAAATTCTTGGGTGCAGTCCTTTTTGGATTGGGTCTGAATTTAATTGAAGGTTCCCATGACTGCAAATGCTGATTTTGGTTTTTAGTGAAATCAGCTATGGGCAGGCTTCAGTTTCATTTAACCCAATTAGGACTTTTTTTTTTTTTTTTTGGCTTCAGGATGATGAAACCACTCTGAAAGAGGACAGCCTGGGTTGTGATGTGTCTGTCAGCTTTGTGAACACGTGCTGTGTGTGCCGTGTCTAGCTCACCTCCTGGGGCTTTCCATGGAGCCTAGACTTAGTGGCTGCTGTGCCAGTAGCAAGGCTGACGGAGGCCTTTCAGTATCTGAACTGGAACCAAAGCAGCTCTGGAGCACTGAGTTGGCTCTCTGAAGACTGAAAGCAGAGTTGGGAAGCACTGAGTGTTGTTTTGGTTTGGTTTTTTAAATTATTATGAATTACTCTGAGTTCCTACGTAAGAACTGTGTATGGGTTTGGGTT
The DNA here is from genome assembly GCA_013400655.1 of Mystacornis crossleyi. Classification (NCBI taxonomy): domain Eukaryota; kingdom Metazoa; phylum Chordata; class Aves; order Passeriformes; family Timaliidae; genus Mystacornis; species Mystacornis crossleyi. The sequence goes on along the minus strand of VYZQ01026948.1, from coordinate 61,611 downwards.
TGTGGACACATCTGAGGAAGGTGAGTGATGATTACCTGGTGAAGATATTGTTTGAAAATCACATGTGTTTGACTAACTCTTGGGGTTTTTTGGTGACTTTTTTCCTTATGTGAATACTGCATTTATGAAGTTAATGTTTTCTTTCTGTTCAACAGTGGGCCACTATCCGGTTGCAAAAAGGTGTCAAAAAGCCGCAGCCGCAGATGCCGCAGACTCCTACTGCTAATGGTGAGAGCTTGGGGTAAAGTCACGTTGGTAAGACTGATGTTCTAGTGTTGGAGTACTGAGGCCTTCTCAAATGAAGCAGTTAGATGTGTGCATGAGAGAACTGGAAAAGAGGTGTAGGGTGTTATATGCTCACTGAAAGTCGTGGTTTATCCTCAGGCAGCTGCTCACTCACTGCCCCAGCAGGATCGGGAAGAGAATCAGAAGGGTAAAAGTCCAAAAACTCATGGGTTGAGATAGACAGTTTAACAGGGAAAGCAAAAGCCACACACACAAGCAAAACGAAACAAGGAATTCAGTGCTTCCCATGGGCAGGCAGGTGCTCAGCCATCTCCAGGAGAGCAGGGCCCCATCATGGGTAACAGTGACTTGGGAAGACAAGTCCTGCTTTCCTCCTTCTTCCTCCCACTTTATATCCTGAGCATGATGCCATATGGTCTGGAAGATCCCTTTGGGTTACATGTCTGGGCTGTGTCTCCTCCCACTCTCCCAAGCACCCTCAACTTCCTCAACAGTCTGGTTGTACAAAAAACAGGAGAGCCCCTGGCTCTGTAAATCCTGCTCAGCAATAACAAAAACATCTCTATATTATCAACTGTGTGTTCAGCATAAATCCAAAACACAGCTCCATACCAGCCACTGTGAATAAAATTAACTCTACCCCAGCAAAAACCAGCACACTTACATATCTAATTGTTTTGTAATGCTACTGGCTAGCAAACAGTTCCTGCTGAATAAAATGCTGCTTTTACTGGCTTATACTGAGTTGTCGAAAAATCAGGGGATGAGGAAATGAAGGGTATGAAACAACATGAAGTTTAACAAAACAAAGTAGAGCTTAGGATGGAGACTGTTCTCAGCGGATGGAAATTTTGAAGTTTAAATATGAGGTTGATTTTCATCTTGAAATCTGTCTTTATCCTGCTGCTTGTAGGGTTGCTGGCCAGCTATCTCAGTCCTAACAGCATTAGAGTGCACTTAAATATTCTCTGAAGAGATCTGAGTGTTTGTTGGACAGCACTTTTCTTTTCCAAGCTCAGTGCTTTTTCTGTGGTAGGACTGCAAGTTGGAAGTGTGTGGTGGGCTGCTTGTCTTTTTTTCAGTCTGATGCTATTTACCTTTTACCCTCTGGAGTTCATATCAGTGTTTGCCAAACTTCTTACACTCACTATCTGTAGAAAGACAGCTGAAAAGTTGCTTCATATTTCTTCCTTTAGCCTAATTTTGAAATTAGTTCTTTTACTATATTTAACCCATACTGTGTGTGAGTTGTGTTAGGCTCTAGTAGGTCAGAGTTGGCTTTAAGACTTTGGAGCCCTGAGAGAAGTCTGAATTTGCTCAGGAAACAGGAGAGGGCTGAACAAGGCATTGCAGCCAGCACTTGGTTTCCTCCTGGTTCCTGAATGCTTCAGTATTGCTACTCAGTTGCTCTGTTTTGACAGCATTTGGCAGCAGTGTGAGCATTTTCGGTGTGCTCCCTCCTTAGGCAGCACAGCTGGAAACAGGCCCAGCTTGCCAGTTAGCAGCCAGGTCAGTTACCTGAGCCTGTGGATTAGCTCATGGGAACATGATCCAGTAATGGGGACTGAATTGCCGAACCGTGTGTGTGTGTTTCAGCTCCGAAGGGATAACCTTATCAATACTGCGAACTCTGGGACCGCACTGTCTGCAGGCCAGGCACGGAACTGGCTTCCGTGGCAGCAGATGCAACTGTCAGCACCTGTGGTAATAAACTGGAGGTAGTGCACAGCAGCTCTGAAAACAGGTTACAGCTTGGCTTGTTTAATTGCTGACTTTCAAGCGGCTGAGAAAAAGTACATCCTATGTCACTCACAAGTGTCCTGAAAGTTGTGGGGTTTTTGGGGCGAAAGGGAGGAAAGGCAAGGTTTAGCAGTCCTTTGAGACAATGCCGCTGCCATGTTGTCTGCTTCCCAGGTTGTCAGTGGTGCAGGGAGATATCCTTTTTCTTCCTGTCAGGCTGACATCACATCATCATCACATCACATCATGGGCCAGTGAGAGTGCAAGAGACCCTACTGTGCTGCTTTAGCTGCACAGTAGGAGCTGTCATCCTCCTAGACATCTGATCATTTTTACACAGTTTTTCTCTAGTAAAGAGATGTCAAGGGAGAGAGGTCCTAGTAGATTGTTCTATGAGCTATCTTTCAAAAAAAAATAGCTACAAGTAGCTATTTCCACTGTGTGCAGCTGAGGGGTGTGTAGTGTTAATATGTGCTGTGGTTCAGAACCTGCACTAAATTGAGTGTACTCCACTGTCTGGAGGAGCATTAGAGATAGTAAAAGTGGCCTGAGGTATTCATATAGATGATTGCATGCAGGCTACATTCAAGCAGTCTTATGGATGGGGATACACAGTCACAATGGTAGCCTGAAGCCCTTTTAATGTCCTTTGTATATCTGAAATAAAAAGTTAAAACCTTTCCCCACTGGAGGTGACTCTGTAGGAAGCTGGAGTCTTAACTGTTCCTTACTTGAGAAAGTATGGGGGAACATGAAGTCTGCAGTGCCAAGCTGTGCTCCATGTCTTGCTCTTGGGAATTTTTTTAAGCGTAGAAGTAACTGACTTGTGATTAGGATTCCTGGATGTGGAAGAAAGTACTTGAGGGCCAGGGCAGGTGTAGGTCTAATGTAGTGCATTATATAAGTTAGCGTCCCCTGAGGTGACAGAACATGAACAGAGAGAGGCCTAATTGCGTTACGCAATATTTAGTGAGGGAGGAGAAACTCCTGCTGATAATGAATTACAGAGTAGTTGATTAAAAGAGGATAAAGGTAAATGTTTGTGTGTGTGTACGCCTATGTGTAAGTGCTGAAAGGACGTGTGTATATCCTCTTACGTCTTTCCTGACCACCCAGCCGTCACTAGGAGGTGGGTCAGGATAGGAGGGAACACTGCAGATGTATGTGCAAGGGCAAGTGTTCCTGTTCCCTGGCAGAGCAAAAACGGTCTTCCCCAAACACCTTGAAATTGTGTTCCTAAGTTAAAAAAAAAATAGACAAAAAGACAAGTGGGCATGATTGAGGAGACACCACCTTTCTCTGCAGTACCAAATCCAGTATGCTTTACATCTCTTGGCAGAAAGGGCAGCCAGTGCCACTGTGTTGGTGGTGTGATTAGGAATAGTTTCAAGGGAAATGCTGGCTGGTGTGGTTATGTGGAGAATTATGTGGTGCTGTCGCTTCAAGGTCCTTCTCTGTTAGAGAGGGCAGTGTGTGCTGGACCCGGTGGTAGTTCTTGTCTGAACAGGTACTTGGAGGGTAGGTGTCTATCTCACTGCATCTGAATAACCAGCTCCCAGCTCTCTGTGTGGGTGCTGTCTGTGTTGCTTCAAGGTGGTGGGTTTAAAAAAGACAAAAATGCTAATAAGAGTTTTGAAAATTACGTCCACTAAAAGAAAAGTTTATGTAAATAATGTTAGTAGTATCTACATAAGTAGATACTACTAAGGAGCTAATTACTAGATACTACTAAGTAGATACTACTAAGCAGATACTACTAAGTAGATGCTAAGTAGATCTACTGACTATGTAAGTAGATAGTGTCAAATTTGAGCCTGGTATAATTAGTTGACTGGAGTATGTGAGCTTGAAGGCTTGGGGAAACACTGAGAGAAGCAGTGACTATGGCTTTTTTTTTTGGTTGAGTGTAATGTTTGCTGTACTCCTGCGTAGTGCTGTCTTTGGCAAGCCCATCTCTGCCCGTGGCCAAGGGATGAAAGGCCGTTAAATGTGACTTGTGATTACAAGAAGGCTAAGTACATCACCAGAGCAGCGTGTGTTTTAATTCTGTTCATACTACCTTCATGTGCCGCTGAGATCTTGGCTCGGAATAGCTGTCCCAAGGCTACAGGGCAGCTGGTGCATGGGGTGTCATGTGACAAGGACAGCACAGGCTGATGAGGCAAGACGTTACAGCCCTGCTATCTCAGCTTGCTAGCAGTGTGATAACCTTGAACCCTGGGCTAGGTTCAGCTGAGAAGCTGGAGCCAGATGGGCCAGCTGCTTGATTGCTGCTGAGTAAGAGGGAAGGATAAGGGCTGGATAAGGAGGAAACATTCCCAGCTCTGGGAACTGGAGAGAAGGGTGGTACTTGTGTGATGGGTACTGGAGTGTTCCCCTGGTTTCTTGCCTGCAGCCTGTCTCCAGCAGCGTGGAGCAGACAGGTTGGACTGACTGGCCTACAGTCCTGGATGTTTCACAGTTTGGAGATTTTCTGAGTGCAAGAAAAATTGAATCAAAAACTAGAGCTCTGATTTGGGTTTAACATATGACATAAGCATAGTCCGTTTTGGTAAATGTTTGATATGATGAGTGCTTGTATAATTTAGATCCTCAAGGGCATGTGGCTTTTTGGGTGTACCATATTAATGGTTTATGTTTGTATTCTTGCGATAGGATGATGCAGTGAGGTGGCCCTCTGGTACAATTGGAAGTCGTGGCTGTCAAGTTCAAAGCTGAAGGTGCCAGTAGGTTTTGTTGCAGTGTTGTTCTTCTTTAGTGCTTACCTCAGTGATTTGTGGGACTTGGAGCTTCCTGTGTTATCCCATAGGTATGCTACAGTGCGATATGAAGATTTTTCATATCACTTGTAATTTAAATGTTCCAACTGTTGTCACGGGAAATATACTGAGAGATTTTCTGCTGGCAAGACTTCACTGGGAGGCAGATTTCCTACAAAAGCACATCCTACAATGTGGAAAGTTCCTAGTAGCTTGAAGAAGTTGGGTGCTATGTCCTTTTCCGTTTTTATCTCAGCGTGCAAGCACAGAGATTATGCGATTTATCAGAGGGTGTTTGACAGAGTGGCAGTCTGAACTTGGACCTCTGTAATCCAACTTGAGTATCCCAGGGGATGGTTGTTCTGGTTAACTGTTACTCTAGATTTCTTTGGTCATCAGTTTCTGGAGCCAGACTTGCTTACCAGCAAGCAGCTACTTGATCTTTGTTTAGCTTACACAATTTGTCCTTGCCTTTGAAAGCTCTAATGAGAAATTGGTGCTTATCAGACCATAAGCTTAAAAAATGAAAAGGATGGGGGAGGGGGAATACTTGCTGTTTGCAGTGCAGTTCTGAACTCTCCAGGTTTCTCTCCAGGCGTGATGTACTCAGAGTTCAACTGAAACAGCTGTTAGTGCTGAACTAAATCAGGGCTCCTCTAGGCACAACTTTCTTTGACGTGGTGTTTTGAAAGGTTTTTCTTTGTTTGATTTAAAGTAAAATAAAAAAACAGTGTGGTCTGCCTGTACTTACAGAAAATATTTGTGCTGTGAAGGCAGGGAGGTGTGTTTGGTTCAAAGTTGATCCATGCACAGTGTTGTGGTCTGGGGCTTTGGCTGTGTTGTGGCTGTGGGACACCAGAGTGTCAGGCAAGAGATGGGCTTAGGGGATAGGGAAGCCTCCATCAAGGAGATTGAATGCCCTTAAATAGACAGAGCACAGAAGAGAATGGAAAGGCCAAGGTCTCACTTGATTTCTTCTGAAAGCATAAGAGAGTCTTAGTTGAGAACATGCCAGATGGTAGGAAAGAAAGGAGCCTTCTTGCTTCATGTTCATTAGGTAACAGAATTTGATATAATTGCTGCTCAAGGTGTTGGTGTGAGGGGGGGAAGCTGGAACTGGCCTCCTGCAGGGTGTGCTGTGTTCAACTGCACAGCTTCTCTTCCTGTCCTAGAAGGGGCTCTGACAGTACATATGTCTCCTTGAGTAATGCAGAGCGACAAGTGGTCTGGAGGGTGACTGCTGCTTCACAGAATTATTTTCTCATGTGGTTACCCTTTCCTTCCCAAGGTATCATTGAAAGGGATGAAACGCCTATGGAGAAAGAAATTGCCCGTCTGCATCGAGCAGACTTCGAATTCTCCCACATTTTCTACTTCTGCAGAAAAGGGTTTGAGGCCATTGTGGAAGATGAAGTCACTCAACGATTTTCCTCGGAAGAGCTGCTCTCCTGGAATCTGCTTACAAGGACTAATGTCAACTTCCATTACATCAGCCTGAGGCTGACTGTGGTGTGGGTCATTGGGGTGATAGTGCGGTACTGCTTCCTGCTGCCCCTACGGTAAGCTCTGGTACTGAGGGGTTTTCGCAGTCTGGGAACGGGTAAATTTCTGTTTTCTTGGTAAATGTCATCTCAGCTTTCTTTAACCCAAAAAGCAGCATTGGCAGATGCAGAAGATTCACCTGCTTAAAGGCTCCTTTTAGGTTAAGAAGCCCTTCAGAATACTTTTATCTTGCCCATTCACTGTGGAGAGTAGAGTAGGGCTGGTGGTCATCTTTTTCACGAATGCTTTCCTTAAGTCATGTATTGGCAAAATAAATAAAATGTGGGCAAGCTCTGATCTCCCTGACACTGTGTGCATGGGAGTATCTTGGTCTGCTGCCTTTGCTACACCATGACTTTAAGCCACAGGTCAGGGAATTGCTGGGTTGGAGAACTGCATTTGTCAAGCATCTGAGGAATAATTGAATTTCTGCAACCCTTTTCCATTTTAAAGGGGCAAAGTGTTATTACAATGAGCAAAGCTACTTATTTTGGTTTAATGTGTGTTTCGTCTGTAGCTTTACCCTTGCTGCCATCGGGATTATGTCAATGATTGTGGGTACAACAGCCGTGGGACAGCTGCCAAACGGGAGGTAGGTTCTGTGTGAGAGGGATGAACTCGCCAAGTTGCATCACTGCCAACAGCTGAAGATGAGGAGTGGATAGATTTTACCTATAACAGGCTACTGGTAGTCCACTCCACCCACAGATTTTTGGACCTTGCTTTTAGTAGCGTTTTGAATTTGGGCCGAGGTTGGGTTCTTGCCAGTCTTGGCACTGAGGTTGATGATTTCTCTTGGCCTTCTCCTGCCATGAGATGCTCAAATGGGGCATTGTAGGGCAGGTAATAGTGTTGGGATGAAAAACAGGCAGTAAAGAGATGACAGCCTTGCCTCAGTGACACCAAGGGTATGACATATCTTGGCTGAGCTGCTGTAGCAAGTGAGTGGTAGAGCTGGAAATATCCCTGTGCTCTAGAACACCTGGAAAATTTCAGCCCTGAGTTGTGTTGAATAGGCTGGAGAATATTGCATGTGTGTCTAGCTGCTTTCCAGGATACTTCAGATGTCTGATTTCTTTCAGTGTGAAAAACTACCTGAGCGAAGTTGTTCACCTCACATGCTCCCGCATCCTCGTCAGAGCTCTGTCTGGCACTATCCATTACCATAACAAGTGAGTGAGCAAGAGTGTGTCTCTGCTTATATGTGTGTGACATCCCACTGGAAATGGGGGCTGCTTTCTCCTGAGCTGCAAGTTGATGTTACACTAGAGGCTGACTCACCTGACAGCTTCATGGAACTGTTGTGTGTGTAATGTGGTGCTTAGTGCACTAGCAGTCTAACAAAAAAAATGTAATTGCAGGGAAAACAGACCTCAGAAAGGAGGAATTTGTGTTGCCAACCACACATCACCGATAGATGCGATCATTTTGACAAATGATGGATGCTACGCAATGGTATGAGGAGAGCTAAGATGATGACAGCAGAGGGAAAGATTGTGGGGTATTGCTTGTGGACTTGAGTACTTAACTTTCACAGCAGAGATGTTTACTTGAGCACTGGTCAGTGGGGAAAAGCGTAAATTGTGTTGAAATTATATTATATTATAATTATATTATGTGCTGGGGAAGTTGTCCTCGGAATGTCAATGCCAGGCTCTTCATCTGGTGAAATACTTGAAATAGGCTTCCATGTGAGTGTCTAGATTCTTTCAAATGAATGCTTTTTTAACATTTCTGTGGTCACTGCTCAGTCCTGGTTTGCAGCCTCCCAGTGCACTTGGGTTTGTTGGATTTTTTTGGAGGGGTGGAGAGGAGGAAGTTCTGCCTTGCAGGCGTCTCAGCTACTGAGTGATGTGCCTTGCTGGGCTTGCAGGTGGGCCAGGTTCACGGTGGGCTGATGGGCGTTATCCAGCGAGCCACGGTCAAGGCCTGTCCTCACGTCTGGTTCGAGCGCTCCGAGATCAAGGACCGCCATCTAGTGACAAAAAGGTGAGGTGTGTGCTGGGCTGCCTCCCTGGAGAGGCATCGGGCAGTCAGAGACCCGGATGAGCGGATTTGGGAACGAGTTGCTGGGGTGTTGTGCATCACTCAGAACGACCTGAATGGGCTTGTTTGTGTGGGCTTTGGTGCAGGACACTGTGTTCAAAATGTCAGGTTCCCAGGTCACCAGGGAAGGCTTGAAACGTTTATACAGTGTCATGGTTCAGACCAAAGGTTCTGGTGAGGTCTGGACTGCAGACTGTCACAAAGCATCTCAGCTGGGAAGCCATCAGCATAATAACTAATGGCTGATGAATTCAGACATCATGCATTTTGGAAGGATGTGAAGCTACTTAAATTCTGGTACGTTCTGTTGAAGAGAAATACTGATGATAAAATGGGCTTTCTGTTACAAAAACTATCTCAGCTTCACTGGAAGTTGAGAGCCACTAGAATTAAAAAGCTTTATTTGTTTGAGTGAGAGGCAAAATGTCTCATTTTAAGAATAAGCTGTGTACAAAAGTGGTTTTCTGCAGAATGTCACCAAAAGCATACCTGTGAATTTCTAGTACAGGGATAAAATTTCTTCCTAATTTGTAGAGAACTTTTTAGGTTAATTCTGACAGGTTAACTTATTCACTGGCTTATTTGCCTCTGCACAGCAGGACAGCTTTGCCAAGTTATCCAAGTGTTATTCAAGTAGCGTGAGCTGTAGGCATTTAGGAGTTCCCTTTTTAAGAAACCTGCTGTTAAATAAGCAGTCTGGATGGACCACTGCATCAATAATTTTTTTCTTATGTAGGCAATTTCTTGAAGGTTGAGTTGGTCAGAGTTAGTTGGACTGACTTAATGGCATATGATTGTTGGCTTCTCTGACAGTCATTAGTAAAATAATGTGGAGGAAA
>VYZQ01026948.1:28357-49737 GCA_013400655.1 Mystacornis crossleyi | reverse complement strand
GTTGAAATCACAGTAGCTCTGGCAATTAGGTGCATGCTGTGGGTGGCTCCTGGAGTATAAGTGGCCGAAATTAAAGTGCAGTCCTTTGACGTATGGAGCCTGGCTGGTAGGCCCTGATGGGGTCAGCTCCTTCCAGAAGGCTGGAAGGAAGGGGAATTCAGCTAGTCCTTCCTGGAGCTGAAGGGAAGAGAAGCATCCTGCTCACAGCAGACTTTAACTCTTCCCGGCTGTTCAGGCAAATGGGTGACATCTGCTTCTGGTTCTGCCATATAATCCCAGATCTGAGAGGCTGTGGTGGTCTGGGGAAAGGCTCAATCGTTTGTTTTTTGTGATCCTTTGCAGTATGATCCTCAGTTTGGAGATGCCTTCTGGAATAGCAGCAAATACAACATTGTGAGCTATCTGCTGCGAATAATGACCAGCTGGGCCATTGTTTGCAATGTGTGGTACTTGCCACCAATGGTTAGAAAGGTAATCCAGCATCTGGTTGATTGCTGTTTAAGAACTTGACTGTGTCTGCAAGTGCACTTTTACTCTTCCCCCCCTCGCCCCACCCAAACCTCTATCCACCCCATGTCTCCAAATCAGAGTTTTATACTGGATTTTTGTCAGTGGTGACTGATGTATGATTGGACTCGGCGTTTCCTAATGCAGCTTGGTACCATCAGCAAAGGACAGCAGTAAAAGCAGTGCTGTTCACAGTATCAGTAGTGTTAATATTCTATCCTGTTGAAGCAAAATTTTCTCCTAATTTCAACACTCTAGGGGAAAAATGAGTTATTATCACATGGGAACATCAGATTGTGATGTTGGCATGATAAGGGATAGACTGTTTGGCAGTGAGCTAATTTGATGAGGCAGCAGATAAAAAACATTATGAAAGTCTGCTTCAATTGACTTCTCTCTGCTTTGATTATGTTGAATTGATGATCCTTGAAGGAAGATGAAGATGCTGTTCAGTTTGCCAACAGAGTGAGGTCAGCCATTGCTCGCCAAGGAGGACTGACTGAACTCCCCTGGTGAGTGATGACATCCTTGTTAGAATTCATGGATTATTTGTGTTTAGTTTGACTGAGAGGTGCTTCCCTCCTTAGCTTTGTGACGGATAACATTCAACAGCACCTTATTCCACTTAGGGAAAACAATGGAGTAACTCCACATGCACATATGTCAAAGTAAAAATAAAGCTGTATAAAGTCTTTGGAGCATGTAGCATGCAGTGAGTTTTATATGAAGGTTTGATGCTTTTGAAGAAGGTCCACTCACATTTCTCATGTTGAGACTTCTGCTGTGGTTAAGTAGCAGTAGTGAAGTTACTTGACAAATCTGATGAACAACAAAAAATAGAGCAGAAAACCTCAAGCTTTGTTTTGACTTTCTCGTGTCCTCCCTCAGTAAGTAGCAAGATAATGCCTAGATTTCATATGACACAAACTTGAGAGCAAAATTCAGATGAAGAGAATGGGCAAACAGATTTAACTATGAGACCCAGCTCTGAATAATAAAAGGCAAGACACGACTGTAGTGTTGCAGAACATTGGCTGCCTCTCTAGTCTGGGGAAGTAGCATCCCAGATTGCCAAAGATTTCTATTGCAGGTACAGCCTGTTCCCAACATGAACAGGCTGCTTTAATGGGCTGAATTTAAAATTTGGACTGCATAAGCATTGTGGCTGAAGATAAAGGTTTTAATGTGTGCTTAAAACTGGATGTTGTAGAAGTTCTGAAGAAAAGCCTTTAATGATAATAATTTAGATTAAAACTCTACAGTTAAGATAGTTAATGTAATGCACAGTTTGATAACAATAGCCATAACAGTGCTGATGATTTACTGTTCCCTCTTGATCTGTTCCAGGGATGGAGGTCTGAAACGAGCAAAAGTCAAAGATACTTTCAAAGAAGAACAGCAGAAAAACTACAGCAAGATGCTAGTGAGAAATGGATCAGTAGGAAGCTTGTCTACAGGAACTGAGTCAGACTGAATGGCGGTTCTTGAAAATTACTTTGCACAACCAGCCTTAGCAGGAATAGTGTGGTTTTTTTAATAATAAAAAAAGAAAAACTGGCAAAAAATAGAGCAAGAAAACAAAATCCTTCATTGCGCGTATGCATATTCTCTGTGTGGCTGGTGTAGAGCCTGCCGAGGGCAGTGTCTCTGTGCTCCTCCCTGTTCACTCTTTCACTCTCCTGCCCCTCTCCATCTTCACATGATGATGCACTGCAGCTCCTGGTATTCCTAAGCTGAATGCCTGCAGAGTAAGAAGATGAAAAAAAACCCTCCGTTTTTCAGAGTTTGTAAGGATGAAGGGAAGTACACGGAACAGACGCTGTCAGGATGCTGGTTGTGAAGATCTCTTGTTCATGGTACTTTAAAGGTTTAAACATAACACAATTTTGTCTTTTTTTTTTTTTTNCAATTTTGTCCTTTTTTTTTTTTTTTTTTTTACCTGTTGCTCACAGACTTTTTGTTGTAGATGACTTAAATAACATGTTTTAGGATGTTGCCAGGACTGTAAGATTGACTCTTTTTGTTAGCTTGCACCTGGATGTGCAAGGAGGGAATGGAAGCGAGGGCTGCAGAGACCCTACAGGATGGGAGAGGAGCTGCCCTGCCAAAAGCAAGATCATGGACCATGAGGAATTTGGTGGCCTTATAACATGGTATTACCTTTATTGAGAACTGCTGCCTGAGGGAAGATAAGGGGCGAGTCCTCAATTTCCCTGTCCACTGCTGTTGTTGAAGTTGCTTTCTTGAGCTCTGGAGCTGTAAAGGTTGGATAATGCAGGCTATGACAGATGACTTTTTGTGGATTGTCAAGAGTACCCATCTGCAAAAGTTATTGCTAATGGCTTGAAGCTCTCAAGAGAGCTACTCCAGTAACACATTTTGTGTTTCCTGACCCAGGAATAGCTATCACAACTATAAACATAGGATCCGTAAGTCAGCTGTGATACGAGACGTGGCATGTCCAAATCTGCAATATATTGCTGTCTGAATGTAATGAAAAATAAATTCTATATTTCTAATGGGTCTTGTGTGGCATTACTACTGTAGTCTAAATATATGTAATTAAAACAGTTACACTTCCTGAGAACAGTGGAATCATGGAAACTTCAATCACCAACATAAAGGACCAATTGTAGCTGAGTTGTATAGATTTCTAACCCGAATTTCTTTCCTTTTTTACCCTCTCCTTGGACTTTAAGGCACATAGATGGTGTGGTGTTTATCCTTTTTAGAGTAGGAGTGATTCATCGTGCAGGCTCATCTTGAAATTACAACATGAAGTCCTATCAGGGAGACTCAATGAATCTATAATTAACTGTAAAACAACTGAGCTTCTAATTTTTTAATTGAGTTCATTTCTAAGTAGTCTTTTTCTTTTAATGAAGATAAATTTAATGCTGGAAAAAAAATTACTGTTCTATAAATCAAAATTTAAAAATCTTGTTAGAATATAGTCTCCCAGAAAAAGAGTTCCTGTTTCCCATTATGCACCTACGCAAGGACAAATACATAGGGAAGTGTTTTTGGGTTTAGCATGGCAGGCCTTTAAGAAGGAAATTGTTTATGTTAAAAGGGTTAGAGTGGTAAGATGAGTGAAACAGAGCACAGGCTTTTTGCTTAAGGTGAACTCAGGTCAACTGTGGTCTGAGTTACATTATTATTATTAAGATGAACTGGTCATGCAAGCTTTGGGCTAATGAATGTGTTTGCCATAATTTATGGATATTAGCTGTGAGCTTGAGCTTTCCTGGATTGCACTCAAAATAGGAAGCTTTGTAAGGACAACTCTTTTAAAAACATGCCTGCCTGTTTTATATGCATACACACATGAAATACAGTTTAGGTAACACATTTAAAAATCTGCTCTGTGTAAATATTGGGGTATGTATATATATGAAATATTTCTTTTAAGGTATAGATTGTGATGTATTTCTCTGTAGATGGAACAAGACTTGTTTTCATTGAAGGTTTAAATATATGATTCCTAAGAGAACCTTCACAGTCAGTTTATGGGCCCTTTGCTTTCTTCCTGCTTTTGGAGTTGATCATCAGGAACTGAACTGCAGTGGTGTTTTGGAATCTTGACTGTACTTTCTGGGATGCCCTGTTACGTGCATGTGTTTATAGCAACAGGATTGTGAGCTTTAGCAGAAGTGCCCAAGGCTGCAATTTGCTTCTTGCTTAGGGCAAAACCGAATTTTAAGGCAAAAAGCTCTGCTAAGTGGAAGGATAATGACAAGGTAATACAATGACTTTGTCATGAAAAGTTGTCTGACAAGCCAAATGGAATTCTGTGACTTCATTACAATTAGTCTCCACTGAACTGTTTTTCAACAAAATCTGCCTTATTTTGGAGAGAGTTTATAAAGGAAGTGTGTAGATTTAGCTGTATGAGTGGCACTGGCCATGAGAAGAGGAATCATGCTGTCAGTTCTTAATTGAGAATATGTAGGTGAATGAATAAGCTGAGGTTTCTTGAACCTGCAGCAGCTTGTACATCTTTATGAAGCAGAAAGTCCTGTGTGTTCTTTGACTCTTGGTGGGTTTTTGGTGCTGTATCCCCAGACTTCTCACTTAGCTCTGAAAATATATTCAGAGAGGCTGTGTGGGCAGTGGTGATAACTAATAGGTGGTTCTGGTCTGTGTCCCAGATTTGTTACGGACGTGAGATCCACATTCTTGGGGTGGTTTAATTTTTGCTTTGGAGAAGTATTTTTATAGGGCAGCAATGTACACCACGATGACTAACAGCAGAAGGCCAGTGCATAGAAGGTGTGACTTGACTCAGTGCCAGTTAGGCCATTCTCTGATGCCTTTGGAAAGCTTTTTGTGCATTTTTCCCTTTTTTGCTAACAAACGTGGGAAATGTTGCAGCTGTGTTGGGTTGAATGAGTAGAGATAGCTCAAGAAATCAATGGCTGAAGTGGAAGTTTTAGTTTCTAGTGCTGGGCACATAGAGCATTGATCTTATTTGCACCTGCTAATGTGCGGAGGGGGCACTAGATCCCAGTATGTCATGGATGAAGTTAATGCTGGTCCCAGTACGTCCTGCTGAGGGACACCAGTGAGGTGTGATGTAGGCCAGTATGTGCTGCAGAGCAGAGCTTGACTCAGCCCTGTGTGAGGATATGCAGTTGGACTAGAGGGCTGCTAAAAGTCTTGGGGATTTTTAATATTTATTTGTGTGACAAACTACGTGCTCAGGCCTAACAGTGAGGGTGAACTCTTTGATTTTTGTCACAGATGTGGTTTTGGGCACTGAAGAATGTGTCCATGCGATTACCAATCCTGGTTTGTTCCCATCAAAAAAAGGTTTTTTGTTTCTCTGAAATGAATATAATAAAAACAGCAGAACTATGACCTCAAGAGTCAAGATACAGACTCCAATGATTGTTCACTGTCTCCATCTTTTTATTATATTTTTCTGAGGCTCTTTTTTGCTGGATAAAATCCATACAAATGAAATACAAGCACAGTCAGTAAATAGTAATGAAAAGGTAAATTCATTTTGCAAAGAAGCCAGTGCATATAAGACATCATCTGGAATAATGGTGATTTTTTTTTTTTTTTTGGCACAGATCACAAAGCTATTACAGTCTTTTAAAATTAATATCTGGCTTTTAAGCCCTGTAATGGTTTGTGTGACCTCTTCTTAGCCTTTGGCTAATAAGAAAAATTACATTGTTTTTAAATACAAGAGAGACACTGTTAAATAGCATGGAATGAGAAAGTGTTTGGCTCAGTTTTTCGACTTGTGGCCACCTTTGGGGCAGGAAGCTATGGATTTGTACCTGAGCTTCAGCAGAGCTGCCCTGCGGCTCGGTGAGGAGGCACAGGGAAATCTCCCTGCCAGCTTCCCACCTCTCTTCTTAGGCCAGGCATGGCATGGGGCTGGAAACTCGGTCAGACGTGGCCAGGCTGCAGTTTGTGCATCTCTGTGGTGGGAAGGGCCACCTGAACTGGACCTGGCTCACTGAAATCCAGGACATTTCCGGCGCCCCCTGTGGCAGCGACTGTTGTGTCCTTGTGCTATGGCAGTGTGCAGTTCACAGGCTGGACCGTATCCAGTTTTGTATCCCACACCAGATGATGTTCTGTGCACAGGGCATATCTCGGAGACCTAATTTGTAGGGATTTTAATTTCAAAGAGAGACTGAGAGCTGAATAACCTTTAACTTCTGGGAATTGCTATGTCCCCTGATGGCTTGACACTGTTCCACCCGTGTAACTTGGTTCATTTTACTGGAGTCATGTAAGGTCTTAAGGAATCACAAACTGGTCTGGGTTGGAAGGGACCTTAAAGATCATCTTGGTCCAACCCCCCTTGGCATGGACAGAGACACTGGACTAGACCAGGTTGCTCAAAGCCCTGTCCAGTCTGGCCTTGAACACTTCCAGGAATGGGGCATCCATCCAGCATGAGGAATGGATCTCAGGAGTGAGGTTTTTAGCTATACCTGAAATACGTGTCCTGTCTTAGTATTTTGAGCTTTTAATTCCAGAGTTGTCTCATGTAAGAGCAAGTTGCACAGAAGTCCAAAGGAAATTTGCTTTGGAACCTTGAGGCCATCACCTTAATCCAGCCACATTGCAGGAAAGAAATTTCTTTGCCAAGCAGCACCATCTATCGCCTGATGACTGCAGGAAGGTTTATTGGGTTTTGTGTTTTTGGTGTGGGTTTGTTGTTGTTGTTGTTGTTGTTGTTGTTGTTTTGGGTAGTGAAGAGGGCTTTTGGGAGACCTGGCATTGAGCTAGGATGGGAGCAGGGAACTTGTGCCTTTTACAGTTGTCTGCCTTGATGCTCTTCGAGTTTTCAAGTGAAGGGCATTCCCAGCAGAGCACTGCCACCCTCAGTGTGGGGCCCTGCGTCTGTGTCACGATAGGCAGGCCAAAACTTTCTGCCTCTGAAGTGACTTGTTGGCCTAAGTCAGAGCTTTACTGGGCAGCAGCAGGTTTTTTGTGTGCTTTGCTCATCAGGACTTTCCATCTTTCTGTATTTTGTGTCACGCATTTGTTGTATCCTAATTTTTATTTTGTGTTTTAGTGTTATCTGGCTGTGCAATTCTGTGCCCGGTGTTTAAGAAAGGCACCAGTCTTGTCACTGAAGGATGATGTCTGTATGTACTTGCAATTTTGATTGTCTTATATTGCTTGCTTGTGGGCTCTGTTTTTCTACCTGCATTTCCACACAGTAGCAAGTCACTGTCTCCTGCAATTAGTTACAAAGAAGAACGATGAGATTGGCCCTGTGTTCTCCTCACTTCATCCTGGGATAATGGATTAGTCCAGATGCTTGACAGCATTGCATAAAGTGAGTGCGATGGAGTGTAAGCCCATGTGGGGACAGCTCTAGCACTAAACAGCCCTGGCATGGCATACTCTAATTTCCTTCCTCATGCTTCATCTTGTGCAACGGTTCCACTTAATTATTGCACTCTGGAAGTCAGCTGCCCGGGCAGGGATTAATCCTTTCCAACAATTGCAATCAAACTTCCACTTGTGCACTCGACTCCTAATGCTGAGATCGTGCTCAGGGAAGGGGATGGGAATTCAGAAGCGTGGGCTCTTGAGCAGCAGAAATTTCTTTCCTGTCTCTCTCTCTGTAATAACAAGTGACATTACTTGTTGGGGAGGGAGAGGAATAATGTTGTTTAGGAGGCTGTTAATTCCCAAGTTAGCCACATGAAGAAACCAGTGACCAGGTGAAGTCCCAAACACACCTGTTTAGCTGGGCTGGCCTAGGGTGAAAGTTAAACATGTCTGAGGTTTCAGGGAGGAGCAGGGGTGTGAGGGAGAGTATTTAGGCTTTTAGGGTTTTTAAGTATTAATTAAATGCTGTTTGGCATGCTTAAAAAAATTGTATTTTAATCTTCAGGTGCCAAAAGATCTTTGGAAATTGTCCCTGATATCTTGAGAAAGGTGATGCCTAAATATAAATCTTCAGTGCTAAGAATCCCAGAAGTAGCATGGGCTTGGTCTAGCTCTGTGAAACCAGAGATAACACAGGAATTAAGAAGACACAACTGGGAAGGGGTGCAGTTATGGCTTTAGAAATAACTTGCTGTTCAGAAAATGTAGTGCTAAGGAAGCCAACCTGCTTCCTTAGTTTGTACTCACCTCAGTATCTTTTGGAGCTGTGCGGGGTAGTCTTATGACCATCTCTTCATGTTCCCAAGGGGCAAAAATTTTCTTGTATTCAAGCTTGATATCTTGTCCTTGGACTTTTGAATGTGTACTGGTCAGGATTCAGATGTGCTCCCACTTCTGTCAGTACAGGGGTTTTTATTGTGTTTCCCAGGAGCTCAAAATAACCCTTGGGGATGGCAGGAGTGTTTGTCTGGCATCCCCGTTCCTCCCTTGAAATCATATGCACTCATTTAGCTCCTCAAGAAAACTCCTGGGGAGCTGATCATCAGGGCTATCTCAGGACTTTTATTTCCTGTAGACATGCTGATTTCTGGTCCTGAGGTTATTTGAGCAGGATGTTTGCTGCTGTATTTGCAGAGGTTTCCAAAAACTGCAGCTGTATTTGCAGAGGTTTCCAAAAACTGCTGCTGTATTTGCAGAGGTTTCCAAAAACACAGTGAGGACTGCAGAGTTGGGGCTAAAGGGCTAAGGCTTGTCCTACGGGCTAAGACTGAGAGTTAACTTCTACCCAGGGTGGAATCACTGTCATGTTACTCATGGTGTAAAAGATTAAGGTTAGATGTGCGTGTGTGCTCACTTGCAAGTACTAACCAGCTTAGTTAAGCACTGCTGTAGATGCCATCTTCAATGTCCAAAATTGAGGCACTTTGTGACTTTCTTTTAGTCACTGTTGTCATTCAGACCTTGTTTCTCTAATGGGCTCTGCATGAAGTCTGGGTTTTACAGTGCTCACTGATGGCAGCACCAGGAACTGGTAACTTTAGGGATATTGCTGCTCTCAGTCCAGGCTTTACTCTAGGAGCAAATAAGACCATTGGCCCCCTCCTGGTGGAAACACACTGGCTTCTCACACAGAGTTTGAGTTTGATCTGCTAAGCCACAGTAAACTTGCAGTATTATTATTCCAGTTTCAGAAACCAGCCAAGTCCAGGCTTATTGTCAAAAAGATAAAAATTATTTACTTGAGCCTGTACTGTTCAGCTTTGCAAAGTTAAAGTGGCTTAACAATTCAGGACCTTCTGGATTAATCTTTGCTTGAAGTAGCTTTACTTGCCTTGCCATGTCACCAACTGAGGCGAAATTGCCAAAAGAAGGAATCTGTAAATGGGGCTGCTACTGAGGCTTGCATGGTGTTGCATTTTAGCCCCCTCTACATAGCTGTGAGGAAGGAAACCCTAAGTATGTTGCTCCGGCCAATTTTTCCAGCTTGTTGCTGCACTTGGGATTTTCCATCAGTAAGGCAGGCCTCCTCTTCTTGTCTGCTATTTTATTCTGGCTGTGGAGCAGCTTTTCTTGTAGGCTTAAGAAGGGAGAGAACAGTAACAGATAAAGAATCAGGTTGCTTGTATATGTCACTGTGGTCCTTTAGGAAGATGGACTCTGTAGGGAGTAAAACTCTGAGCCATTAAGAAGATTGCTGTTTGAATTGGTTGTGGCCCAGAGAGAAAGCAGAAGAAATACATCCCAGGATGCGACAGGAGAAGTGCTGTCTCGAGAATGCCCTTGATAGCCCTGAAGTTTTTTCCATGGGCCTGTGATGGCAATGTCAGCAGATCTCTTTACAGCTTACAGAATTGCCTTACTGCAGTGTCTCGAGCAGCCCTCTAGCTGTGTGCCTTTGTGCATGCGTGCTGAAGTAAAAGGGGGTATTTCACACTCTTCTCTTAGCAGAAATGTAAAATAAATTTTTAAGGATACTGTTTCAAGGAGGCTGTTATGCTATTGGGCACTGTGTTACTTTGCACAAGGGTTTGCTCATGGTTTTCAAAACTGTCTGAAGGGGGTGCTTCTTATTACATGTAGCTGCTTATGAAGTAATGAACAATTTTGTTTCTCCACCTTTTTGCTTTAAAGGTTTCAGTTCTAATGCCTTCTGTTCCTGAAGTTGGACTTGTACAGTATTTAAACAGGAAGATTTTTTTTAATGGCAAAAATGCTAATGTTTGGATTTAGCCTAGAAATCAGTGTTACCTAATATGTAGAGAGAGTGAGGATCAACAGTGTTTGGAGCAGTTGAAATCCCAGGTTTGGCTCCTCACATCTCTTGGGTTGATGTGTCAAGATTTAAAAATAGGAATGGTTTGTTTTCCGTGCTTTATGTGTAGCATAATCATGTTTCTTTTCAAGGTGCTTCAAAAAATCCCCCTTGGCTATAATATGACCAACATAAAAATAACAATATGAGAAAAAACAAACACGAACCCAAAGCCCCCAACAACACACACAGCCCATAAACCTGGGATATGCTGTGACATCAAGGTTTCAGCACCAGAAACAAAACTAGAGGCATCCTGTTCTTGCAGCAGCTGCATATTTAATTTGAAATCCTTCTGTAGTTGCTGCTATGTCGTTTACCCCAAGCCCTGGCAGTGATGCCTTAGGTTTTAACTTCTGTACTTTTCAAATCCTGTATTGCCCGGTGTGTAGCTCTGAAGTTTCTTACAGCTTGTTAGCTGCTCTCTTAGACCAGATAGACACAACAAAGCTTCTCTGAGCTTGCTATTCAAGGACACTCGGGCTGTCCGAGGCCTAAAGGTGGAAACTAGGACCAGGAGAGAGGTGGAGAAACGGAAGAGAGCTAAAGTTTTAATTGGTGAATTTATGCTGATATGCAAATGGACCAAACCTATAACAGTGTAAAGAACTCGTGACCTGTCGTCCATCTTGGGGTCCATTTTATGGAAGCAGCCTCCGGCTCCCCAGGGTGTACCTTGAAGGCCCTTCAAATAAATACCTACCTTTATTCCCTTACTCTTGTCTAGTCTCTGTTTCTAGGCGGCTGGAGAAGGCAACAGCAGCACTGCCAAGTGTGGCAGTAAAGTAAGTATTACATCATAATTTTTAGGTAGCCAGTGGAAAGATGAAGCTGTCTGTCAAAGCTGAATCTGAGGCCAAGGATTGAGTCCCACTATATGGGCAGAAAGCCACTGTGAGGGGGCTTTTGGCCAAAAATGTCCTCGGACTGTAGCCAGAAAACTGGGGAGCTCGGTCCCTGCAGGTGGCTTCTTGAAAGGAATAATCCTGTCTGTTGTGAGCAAATGATGGGGAAATTGGTCAGGATGAGCAGGACTCGGGAAGGCCAGATTTTTGTGGGTGCATGAAATTAGATCTCGCGGTCTGGCAGACACTTGCCCGGTGTCTGAATCCTGCAAGGATGTGTGCACAGTCACTATCAGCACCCTCAGTGCTCCCGTGGGGCTGGGGTGACCCTGGTAGGAACAAGAGGTTGAACTCAGAGCAGTTCATGGACTTGTGTCTCCAGACAGCTACGGACCGTGCATTGCATGCAGGAAAATTTTGGCAATCTTGTCCTTTGCGTTTTGAATTTTCACAGGGAAGAGGAGAAAGCTTCCTGAAATGCTATGGTTTTGGTGGGAGTTAGAGCTCAGGTTAGAGTGGTGGCAGGGTGGAGGTGTACCACAGCCTTATGTTGGTAGCCAGAACTCTGTTCTGTAGACCCAGTGCTCTTGGTTGCCATTTGAGAGGGTGAGATGTTTGATGGCACTTGGGTGAAATCCTTTCCTTGCAATATCATTATTATATTAATAATGATATCATTATTATATGCTTCTTAAAGTGCCTTTTCCTCTCGATGTAAGGTGATGAAAGGTAGGTAGGCTCTCTGTTTTCTGCAGCTTCGCACGCACCGTTTTTGTAAATAATGCTGAATCTGCTGTCTGAGATACGCTGGTGGGCTTTCTGCACCTGAAATTCCAGGACAGGAGGCTGCTGAAGAACTGCTGTTCGGCTAGCTGGTCTCTGCTACGTTTGCATCCCCCGGCAAACGAGCCGTGAGGAGCTGGTGTATCACAGCACAGGCAGCTAGGTGCCAGCACCAGCTCATGTTTGGTTTGCCTGACGCGTGTCCTCCCCAGCAGTGCCCAGAGCAGGAGCAGCTCAGCTCCGCGGGGCACTATTTGCATACTCTAACGAGATGGGCTATAATTGGCCTTCATTGATTTTGTTTTCATTGAGCTAAAATAGAGTCAGAGCTTCTTAGGCAAGAAGAGCTGATTGATTTGTGGTAGGATTCAGGACTATTCAGTTGAAGGAATAATTAATTATGTTCTTATTTAGTAATTGTCAGGGTCTAAGTTTACTCTTACCTTTCGAGTAGACACTGCTAAATTTGCTCTCCAGACTCTGTCTCTCCTTTTAAAAGCTGGGATAAGGTGCCAACATGCAGAAGACAGTTCACAGGAAACACTCAAGTCGTTTCCTTCTGCATCCTTTCATTACCACTTCTTTTTCTCCCTGCACTATCTCCACACTTATCCATATGCATGACATCCTTCTTTCCGGGTCTTAATTGATCAGCTCAATTCTCTGGCAATTTTCTTTTAAACAATTCCAAGAAAACACCTTTCTAACGAAAAGCTGGAAAACAAAGGAAAAAATAATTGCTTACTTGAGAAAATTTGAGTTGTAGCCTGCTGTTAAGATTTCCTGATTTTTTTTATTAGTTCTAATTCAAGCTCTTGCCCCAAAGAAATGTTTTCTTGTGTTGAACAAATACACCTGTGAAGCTCAGGAGCTGGGGGTGTTGACTGTGTGCTGTTTAACACTCATAAACTTGAAACACTGGATGTGTGTGTGAGTGATGGTCTTGCTGTAAGTGGAAACCTGTCCTTCCTTGTGCTCTTCTTAGGAAGTATCCATTTAATGAAACATTAGCACTGTGTGAGCAGACAGTGCTCTGTGGCAGGGGCAGATTTTTTGAGCTGTTTCTGTGGAGTTGAAAGCAAGGTTATAATGGTCACATACAGCAAGGTTAGCCTTGGCACGCACGTAACAAAGATGATGTTTGGTACATATCCTCCTCTTCTTATCTTGTGCTTGCAGCATAACGCGGTGGCAACGTTTGCTAGCGGTTTTTAAGTGGCGGGTCTTATTACAAATATAATGTTAAACGCTAATGAATTGAGCCCGGGCGGTTCCTGTGCTGCTGCCAGGAATGCAGTGCTCAGTAAATACCTTGCACCAAGCGAGTAAATGACAAAGGAACTCCCTGGGCAAACAACAACCAAATGCAAGGGATCATTCTTTGTAACAAATTAGTTCTTAAATAGAAGGGTCTTCCACCAGCTTCACCGGATGAAAACTCCTGGCTCAATGAGGGCACTGGAGTGGACACAATTGCCAATAATAAGTAGGACACAGCCCCTGCACGGCCTCAAGTCCTTTGCGGTATGTGAGTTAGTAGGGGTGGGAAAAGCAGAAAATTACTGAAGAAGTAATAGAGGGAGAGGTTGATGGCTTTAAGTAAAGGGACAACTCCAGCAGCACCACAACTGTTTTGTCTGAAACACACATGGGCAATATCATTCAGATAGCGAAGGTGCCTCTCAGTTTGAACACTTTCAGAGCGATGCAGTTTTCTTTGGGGATGTTGCCTCTTTGCATGAGAGTTGGTGGAAAAGCTAGGGATACTGCCATGGAGGACCTGCAAAGTTCCTTTTCTAATGTGCTTTGCAGGAAAGAATTGAATTTGGAAAGAATTTAGCAAAAATGCTATGTGACAAATCAGCTGTGTTAACATCTTCCTTTCTTCTGCTTTAAGTTCAAAGGAAAAGCAGGACAAACACTGTTTTATGCAGAAAAAATTTCTTCCCAGTCATCAGTTTCCTACAAAATAAAAGAAGACAGAAAGTTCTGAGGTTTTGGTTTGGGGTTTGGGTTTTTTTTTCCATTTCTGACAAAAGGTAGGGTTTGTTTTGTTTTGGTTGTGGTTTTTTTTGTTTGCATGGGAGATCTCCTATTTAGAAAAGCTGTAGCAGATTTATTTGGGAAATATCATTCCTACTCATTTACTTATCCCGGATGTGAGCAAACTTCCTTAATCCTACTGCGTGGAAGGAGCTCTCACCCACCTCTCAGAGAGGGAGAGAACTGGAAGTGGCAAGCTTCTTAAAACCAATGTCTGAATGGATTTTGAATGCTATACTGCTTCTGAAAAGTTTCCCAGACCGTTGCAAAGTCACAGCCAGGTAACAACTGCACAGGATCTGGGGTACTCAGTAGCTGTGTAAGCTCACCTGGACCCCGCCAGGCTGAGCAGCCATCTCTGGATAGCAGGTAAACCCCTTTTCCAAGTCTTACTCTCTCTGCAGAACTCTGAGCTGAAAACCTCTTATTTCCTTGCTTGCTGTCTCACTTTTTGGTTAAATCAGCTTTTGCCACTCACAGATTACACGCACTCACCCCCAGCACTGGCCCAGCCCCAGTGCCTGCCTTGCCCTGGCGTGATGGGTTCCAGACCCTCTGGCTGTTTTGCGGCCTGTGCCGCAACTTCCACGTTGGAAACTGCGCTTTGACTGGCGAACAAGGTTATGTGGGAGGCTGTGGAGTTTGGAGGCTGAAAGAAAAGAAGTTTTGAGGGTAAAACGAAGCAGGAGAAACAGCTGTGTGATCTCGCAATGCTAAATCAAAGCCTGTGCAGACCAGCGTGTTCCTTTGAATTGGACACTCCCATTACATCATCTAAGTTCTCTTTTTGGCAGTCGCTTTTCTCTGAATAATGCTTCCAGAAATATTATTCTGGATGGTCCTATTTTGAGAGCTTAAGGTCACAGGCTTCCCCATTTTCATAGAGCTATTTTTTCTTTTCTCTTTGCTACTGACCTGTTTTAAGGAGCAGAGAGGCATTGAATTACCCTTTTCCCCATGCAGAATCTTCCTCTGTAAAGTTGAGATGCTTAGTCGTAAAATACCTTTTTGCTAAAAAAGTGAATGGGCTCACCATAGCCCAAGACAATTAGCACCACTTTGTGTCTGAGTGCTTTCTAGTGAGGAATTAACTCAGGCGTGCCTCCTGGGATTTCTGTGATTCGTGCTGCCATCTTGCTATTTGTCCTGTGTCAGAGTTCACCGATCATTTCAGAGCGGGGAAGGCAGGAGCTGCGCTATTGTGCACATGCGCTTGCCAGGCTTTCATTTGCCCGGAGCCTGAAGGCTCCTGCCTGGTTCGGTTTACTGAAGGCAGCTCTCTTCACTACACATGCATCTCTTGGATTGGATTCTTATGTATTTCTGCCTTGGGACAGAGGTAACACTTGGTGCAGACCAGGGCGTTTGTAAAGGCTGCCTGGTTTTGTCGAGGCTGTGAAATGAAGCCGGAGTCCAAGTGCTCAGTACAACTTTTTCCATTGCTTTCACTGAAAGCACTGATTAAACAAGTGTTTACAGGCCTTTTAAACTTCATATATTTAGGGTAGACCAGAGTTTGAGAGACTTGTCATTTCTACTAGACTGATTGCCTTGGAAATTGAAGAATTTTCTATGCTGATATGCTCTGGGTAATGAATGATCAGCTTAGAAGAAGATGAGCACCTTGAGGGTTGTAAGGATTATTGGACTGCCTACCCTGGAGCTTCAGCTATTGCATTGTGAAGATAATGAATGATTAATTGATCTCATACTTTGTACTTAATTGGTAGCAGTGCTTTGGATGCACTGGCTGCTGTGGAAACTTAGAAGATAAACTCATTCTGAGTCAAAAATTTAAAAAGAAAAATGAAGGTCTATAGGACAAGGAACAGAAATTACCACCTCACTGGCCCACATAATTCTTGTGGGCAAAATAGGAGTAAAGGGAAGAGCTGGGAAAGCAGGAATCCCCCCAGCTGGAAAGATGTGGAAACTCCCCCTGTCCTGAGAGATGAGCTTGCATTGCATCTTCTCCCTTACTGGCTGAGACCTATCTTTTTTTTTGTTGTTTTGTTTTCCCTTTTTTTTTTTTTTTTTCTGCTTTTTTTTTTTTTTTTTCTGCTTTTTTTTTTTTTTTTTCTGCTTTTTTTTTTTTCCTGTCAGAAAAATGCAGAACTTTGTTAATTGCCTGAAGCTTCTCTCTCACATGATGTCTCTGTACCAGACTCTGTCTAGAAGGAGGCTGACTGGGTCTCTCCTGCGTTCCTGCTCCTCTACAGATGAATTTATCACAGTGAGCTGCAGCTACAAGGGCTTGTTACTGCTGTTGTGTTATTTCCTCTTCCAGGCACTCCTGCTCAGGTGTTCTCTGTGTCCTTGGTGGATTATTAAGCCCTGTACTCCTGTGTTTCAAGGGGTGAGTTGCAGAAGTAAGTGGCTGTTAAAAGCAGCAGTCGGCCACAGTAAGTCTGTGTTAGACACGAAGTTGGTTCCTGTTATTGTTGCCTTCGTCTTTGTAACCAGTAAATCCCTGTTTTCCGCCCCTGTTTGTGTGGGTATGTAAAATAACTTGCCAGGTCTAAAGGGAGCTCTGGCAGCTGCGCAGCTCTAATCTTGTGTGCAGCAAGGGAGAGTCACAATCACGTTTTGCCTAACAGTCTGCCAGAAACCATCACACATTCATTTCACAAAGTGGAAGGAAAAAGCTCTGCAATTCCTTACGTAAACCAGGGAACAAGCTGTAGAGCTGCATTGTCTTCCTTCCTTCCTGATGGAACAAGAGGGGACCCTATAGTGACTTGCATCAGAATAAGCTGCTGGAATTGATGTTTTATGGGTTGTTCACCCATCCCCTGCCCAGGTGAAACTTCATCTTGATGGAGATGGTAGTAGTGACGGTTAGAATTGTTTCTCTTGTGGAAATTTCTCACTAGTTTGGAAAAAAAAGCTGAAGTAAAGCTGGTAAAATTGCAGTCAAAAGTGAAAACATGGACATTACACTGTGGATAAATGGTTTGATGGGTGGAGCATGAACTTACCAATACTTCTGCAGCAGTGTTTGTGACCAGGACACTGACTTGGGCTAAAATCCCTGGAGCAAAGAAGTACAGCTTTCAGCCAGATTTTGAAAAGGACAGACATCTGTCATTAGTGGCCCAGAGATGTGAAAGCGTGTCAGTGGGAAAATAAATCCATTTCCTAATGTGCTGTTTCTGCTACTGCAACTTAGAAATAATTGCCAATATAAGAGTGGAGAGAGATACAAATGAGTATGTTATGGTGTGAGCAAATGGAGGTTATGTTAATCTTGGTATGAAGAACCTATGTATGTTAATAATGATCAAATTAAATTGCTCATTAATAATCACCATAAGTAATATTGATCTCTACAGCACTTCCCACCCAGATGCTCAAAAATGTTTTATGAATTCTTGAAACTCACAGCAAGACAAGGCAAGAAGTTTAATGTGTAACGAAGGCAGTGGTGGTGGGGGTGTGGAAATGAAATCTGGGCTGATAATGATTGAAAAAATTTCAGTGGACAAAACAGAGTTGTCCTGAGAAGAACAAAAATTCCTTGACTTGACCTGATGCACGAAGCTGCATATTCAGTGGCACTGCTGTAAAGGGGCTCTGCTCTGGGTTACCTGCAGCAAAACTTAGTGGCTCTGTACTCTGCTTGTGCTGCTAAGGAGCAACTTGCTCTTTATGCTGACTCTGACGTGCGAGATGCACTCAGAAGATAGCAAATATTGTATATTTCATAGCAATAATGTGTGAAAAATCTTTTAGGTTGGTTTTCTAATTTGTTTCTACTTCAATTAACTTTTTAAACTGCATGTCTTGTCTCATAAAATGATGAACACTTTCCAATTTATTGAAACAATGGTTCTATAAAAGAACAATATGCTTGAGCAACTCTTTGTACTGATACATCATCATCAACCTTAGTAAAGAGTGGGAGAGAGATAGGGCTGGGTTTGGCTCTATCGAAAACATTTGTAGATTTTATCTGGAACAGATTTTATTAAAATTGCAACAAACTTTATACAGCCCAATATACGCTTCATTAAGGGAACATTACCTTACAATTATGATTAATTAGATTAAACTTATGAAAGTGTGTTATTTGTTCAAATCAAAAGGGTGGCAGGGAAGAATGATGGATGATGAAAGAGTGTGATAAATGAAGAAAGCAGCTGAACTAAATTGAATGTGTATTCATCCGTTTTCACTTCATAACTAATGATAAATTGAGCATGTCACATTTAACAATACATGTCCGAGCTTAAGCACAGTCCCAGCTCCTGTAGTCTAATGTCTTTTGTCAGGTAGCTGCATTCAGGGGACGTGATATTTGGTTTGGAGAAATCTACGCAGTTCATTATCTATCTGTCCCTGCAGCTAAAATCACAAATGAAGGCTCCTGCTCTCCCTTGAAATGAAATCATGGAAGTCTCAATTAGGGTAGAGTTGTCTAGGAGGCAGAATCTGACTGTGAAGTGTTAATTTGACTCGAAAAGCAAGTGATGTATTGAAAATTGTGTGTTGTTGGCAAGAATACATTTTGGGATAATTGCAAACTCGAACAAGCCCATGAGGTCAGGGTCTAACTCACAGGCTCAGGCACTTGTTGTGCAGCCACGTGAGAAAGATGCCATTCAGCACCAGCTGAAATGTCTGAATTTAGCCTGAAGGCTTGGGGAGTATGTGTGGGCAATTCCTGGCTGCTTTGGGATGGTTTGCAGGCTTCTCAACTTCTACCATATTTTTTGATGGTCAGCCTTTCTGATGCCNTGTGAAGTGTTAATTTGACTCGAAAAGCAAGTGATGTATTGAAAATTGTGTGTTGTTGGCAAGAATACATTTTGGGATAATTGCAAACTCGAACAAGCCCATGAGGTCAGAGTCTAACTCACAGGCTCAGGCACTTGTGCAGCCACGTGAGAAAGATGCCATTCAGCACCAGCTGAAATGTCTGAATTTAGCCTGAAGGCTTGGGGAGTATGTGTGGGCAATTCCTGGCTGCTTTGGGATGGTTTGCAGGCTTCTCAACTTCTACCATATTTTTTGATGGTGAGTCTTTCTGATGCCAATCAGCAGTTCTGGTTGTACCCTTGATTATAAGAGATGTGAAGCAGGATGACAGGAACAGCTGTGTACAGGGGGGAGGGTNTGGATGGCTAGGAAGAGGGGCGAAGGGGGGGAAGACCACCTGGGGAGGGGCAGGGAGTTCAGCAAAGAGGGAGCAGGAGAACAGATCTCCACACAAAACGAAAAACGAAAACATTTTGTTTGGGGATCTCTAAAATCTTTGGTCAACACTTCATACCAAAAGTGTAGTTTTGGCTGGCTTTGTTGTTCCATTCGTGGTCTGAAATGATTCATACATGTTAGGCCTAACTCAGTAATGATGGATTGAGCTGCTGAACCACAGCATGGATGAATTTCGAGCATGAGATGTTTAGCATTTCCAGGAATAGTTCACCTGTGATCCCACAGATCCTTGGGTGCCGTAGAGCAGAGAGTGAGAAAAGGTTGTTGTATAGTTTCAAGGAATAAGGGGAAGCCACTGCAGCAGAGCTGAATGCATGAAATAATAGCTGTGGTCCCCCAAAACTGAAATGGAGGGAAGTCCTGCATCTGCTAAGAACACTGGGCATAAAGGGATGTCCTGTAAAGAGACAATGAATAGAACTGGGAAGCTAAGCATGGGCGTAAGTGTCATGGACAGGGACAGGGAGTAGGGAAGGGACAGTCTCTTGCATTTCTCAGGAGATAAGGAGAGGATTGCTTTAGCTGCTTTAGTTTGCTTTAGCTGCTTTAGAGCAGTAGCAGAGACCCTTTTGCTCCCAGGGCTGTTCCTCAGATGTGCTCCGTCCCTCTCTTGCAGTCAAGTCTCTTGACAAGGCAACTGCACTCCCGGTCCCTTGCAAGGAGCACGCTGTAGAGTTTCAAAGATATTTTTGAGCTTCTAAGTCAGGAGTGGGCCAAACTTTGTTCTTGTACATTGCTGCCTGTAAGACTGGATGTTAAATAGGTTCCGGACAATTAAGGAAATTCAAGAAGGTTAGTGATATTTAACTTTGCCAGCCTCTCTAAATTTAATGACAGGAGGAAAGGAGTTTGTGCATAAAAGTTAAAGGAACAAAAGAGACTATGAAATAAAGGGAAGAAAACTGTAATGTCAAACTTTTCAACCAGTTTTAGTAATGAATCATTCTCCCCTGGACTGATGCCAGTGTTTTCAGTGGCTGTAGTATTGTTCAGTCTTGGCCTCGTGTGTCTGAACACTTTGTGCTTATGTGGCAGGCATCACACCTGGGTGGGATGGATGAAGGAACTTCACAGAAGTTGTCTCTGCGTTTCCTTTATCTGTTTCTCAGGAATGCTGTAAAATGTTTGTCTATTTGACTGAGGAATGCAACTGAGGATTTCTTGGTGTGTAAAGAAGTAATTTATTTACACCTATAACTACCACCTATAAAACCAGAACCTGATTTTGCTGAACTGTTGAAGCCTCATCCTTTGGGAAGGCTATGATAACACATGGCATAGCACTGGCTTCAGCAGTGGGGTTATTAGGAGTAGGATTCCCTCTAAGTGATGGAATTTCCAGTGAATTTTACTCTGCAGTTCAATTGTACAGTTAGTGGCAAGAGAAGTGTAAGGAATGTAATGGAAATCCTGTGAAAATTAGCAGTCTTAGTTATCCCTCTTGCCATGAAAGTGGTTTGGTGGAGTGTTTTTTTTTTTCATGTAGCAGACGCACGAAGAGGTAACTTTGGGCTTATTGCTGGCTGCTGTTAGCAATGCTTCTCAAGAAATAGTTCATAGTTGCCACAGAGATATTTCTGACTCTGACCTGATTGAGTGAGGTGGCTTTTTCTGAGAAATGGTCTATGCTGTGAAGATAGTTAAGACCCTACGACCTGGAGGTAAATGGACCGTTTGGACTGTTTTAGCAATCTGAAGCTTCAGTCTCTCAATACCTGATTGTTATGGTGAGGCTTTAGATTTGGGTGAGAAAGAAGGGTGTGAGGTGCTGGGCTTCTCTTGGGAATGTTCCCACAGGCTCTTTGGGAAGACAGCAATGCACTCAAAGCATCTCTGCATTGCCACCAACGCAAGCCCCTTCCTTGCGAGCTCTGCCTAAGCCACTGCATTCTTTAGTAGAAAAGAGTGAGTTGACTGAGTAAGGTGGGAAGGACTCTGCTGGAGGAAAAGCTGCAGATGGCCCAGCTCCTTTGAGATCACTCTTTCCATGTGCCTCAATTTCGGGTAGCCCAGTTGAAGACTTCCTGAAAGGAGATGGCTCTGAGTACTTTCTGGACTTCAGATTTCTGCAAGGCTCTTCAGTATGAGCTCCTATAAGACAGAGGTACTGGAAGTGACTCCTTTCTTTATCTTTAAAAAGGTATTTAGGCCACCCTTCCCCCATGGCTGAGTAGAAGGCTCAGAGGAGACAGGGGTGTAGGAATCATTAAAGTGAAATGTGAGTCATGTTCATTAAAGGCAAGCTAGCAGAATGTCTTATATTAGTGGCTGCGTAATGATTAGAGCTTCCTGTAATAATGATG
>VYZQ01026948.1:0-21097 GCA_013400655.1 Mystacornis crossleyi | reverse complement strand
GTTATGGCCTGGCATCAGCAGATTTCCTGATTAAGTCACAGTAAGATTGCTATTTTAGAAAATCAATAGCATGGTTAATTGTCTTGTCCTAACATTTCTTGGGAAGGGTAACTGTACAGCTTAAAAAAGAGCCAAAATTTAAAAGCCTTGTGGCTTACCATTTCAGTTGAAACATTTTTAAATTGAAAGCCAAATCACGCTTGTAATGGTAGCTTTCATAAAAAGGTTCACATATTTGAACACCTCTTGAGACTCAAAGGAGTCGTGTGGAGGGTTCTGTCTCTCCTCTGAATGCAGGAGACACTTGGTCTCCCAGGAAGGCAAAGAGCCTGAGAGCTGCTGGGAAAAGCTGGAGAGCTCAGGGTGGGTTATTCCCAAGGAAGGAAGGAAGGCCGGTCTCTCCACGAGCCCTTCACACGGTGCTCCTGTGTCTGGGCTGTTGCCAGCAGCACTGACCAGCATCTACCTTAGTGCTCCTCTTTGGAGATGGGTGGGATTGGGAAGGGGCAGGGACAGCACCGAGTTGAGAGCAGCTCTCTAGAGCTGCTGGAAACTGCTAATTGATCAAAAGCACAATTACACTGTTGAGGAGGATTGAATATTACAAGTGATGTGTAAGAGGAAGAGGCAGCCTCTGCCTCAGGAGATCCCTGAAACGTTGATTGCTGGAAATTGGGAATAATATCCGGGAGAACAAATGCTTTGCTTTGCTCTTAGCAGGTTCCTGGGGAGTCTGCCACTCGTGGCTGGCAGAGGTAGGTCCAGTACTAAATGGACCTTGAGTCTGTTCTTACTGCTCATAAAACCCATTTCTTACCTTATAACTAAAATGGTTTGCTATAAGCCTACAGGCAGCTCCATAGCACACAAAAAAGGATTGTTGCTTTTTTCCTGTGGATAGGCTGAATCTAGGAAAGTTCAGATTGCTTGTGGGAACTGAGAGGGGCCTTGGTCTTTTCCTTTCCACACTGATGAGTCAACCTGTATTTTCTCCTTAAGTCAAAGTATTTCTTAAATGATTTCTCACTAGCTGTTACCTTCTCTCTCTGAATCCATACAGGGTTTGTTACTTGCAATTCCCCTTCAGTATTTTCTTTGCTCTTGAGTCTGGTGTCCTTCAGCATGTGCCACTTTAGCTGATCGCTGAAGTCTCAAGAGGGTCTGGCAGGCACTGTTGCTGTTTTCCAATCTTGCCAACTGTAATATTTCTTCCAGGCAAGGTCCCTCATAATTCAAGAGAGGTCAGTCAGGACCGAGGAGCTGAACCTGTCCTTTCCAATGAATCAGCAGTGGAATTGAAAGAATTTATGCAAACCATCAAAATTATTTTGTTGTTTCCCGTACTGGGGATAGGTCTGACAGCACCACTGAGTTTTTTCTGTTTCTGAAGCAAACAGTAAAAAGTGTAGGATCAATTAAAGATCAGCCCAGGCCTCCTTCATCCAAGATGTGGGCCTTGAGTCAGTCCCCCTACTGCACAGGAAACAGAAGAATGGACCTAAAACCAAGCATTTCATGTAACAATTTACCACAAACCTGTCTCTTCTTCATTGGAGTCGCTCACCACCACTAAGCTGCTGACAGCCCTCCCTCTCACTAAGGGAATTTAGTTTTTCTTTTAGACCATATTTAATTGCATTCTCAGACAAAAACAATAGATGGGGAGTTTGTCTCTTACTGTGTCTTTGGCATTTTTTAGAGACTCTCAGAAAAGAGAGGGAAGTATTTTTCTTATAGCAAGCTGTACTTTCAGAATTAGGTAGTGTAAAAAAAAATCCAGCTACCTGCTATGGTGTTTTATTAAAACTTGAGCTGTTCCAGACTTGGCAGCATATATTTTGGTATCACTTAACTTTTTGAAGGATTTGAGATCTGACTCCTGGTCCAAGCCTGAATTTTTGTTTTGGGCACTCATGTCGTAGTGAGGTGTATCATAAGAGAGAGAAGCACAAAACAGAGAGGATTTGAACCCTCAGGGAGAGCTTGTCTCCACAGAAACGCTACAGGAAAACACCCCAGCTGAGGGGTTAAAGGTACAATGCCAAAACTGATCAGTAAAAGAAGTCTGTGGACACCCTTAGGTAAACAAAAAAGATAAAAAAGATAAAACTTGGCAGTGTGGGTGCTTCAGTCTGCCTGGAACCACATCTGCTCTAGTGGGGAAGTTCTTCCTCCAGTGCTGTGCTTCATCTAGTATTTTACGGCCTATATGCCTTTGTAAATAGTCTATCCTTAAAGGCTAAGGTAAGATATTTTCTAATTCTCATTCCAAAATACTTTTGATGTGCAGGTTGTTAAATTAATAGGCTTTAGAAATCAAGTCAGCACAACTTTGCTGAAAATTTGAATGTAGACATATTTAGATTTAGCTCTCAGAGATTTTGAAAGGTTTTCTGCACATAATATCCTACTCTAAACACAGTTTCTTTTACCCTAAAATAAGTCAGAAGCAGTGGTAGTAACTCAGAAATGGGAATTGGACCCACTGCAGCTCACCACTGCCTTTGGGCTGTGGAGCCTATACAGTCCAGGTCCAGTTCCAAAAGGTGCAGATGTGGTTAATTCTTCATTTCAGTCACTTCTCTACCAAGGAAAAATGCCTTTTATCCATATAAGCATCTAAATAGTCTAAAATCTGGGATGTATTATCTTTGCTCAGGTGAATGGCACCTCAGTTCCTGAGCAGTCCTTGACTGGTCAGTGCTTCCAGAGCAAGGTGCTGCCTGACCAGTCTGATGCAGTGGCACATGAGCAACGCAGAGTAAAATGTTAAACTCACACAGTAAGTTTTTGCACACTTCTCTCCCTTGAGCACTCTGCCAAAGCAGACATTAATCAGCTTTACTCTAGGAGTTAGAATAAAAACTCGCTTGTAAATTACGACCATTACATTTCCGGCTGAAATTTCCCTACTCCTTTAAGCTAATGTTTTAAAAGACTAACCCTACCACTCTGGCAAGTGCCACGTCTTGCTTTTATATCCATTTGGCACTGTCTCTCTCTCTCTCTCTCTCTTTTTTTTTTTTTTTAAGTTGAAGAATTACATTAACTCTGTGAAATAACTTTCCTTCTTTAGTTGTTCAGTTTGATTCAAGGATTTTTGATTAAGCGTTCAGGGGTTATGAATAAATAAGAACCAGCAGCCCAGTAATTGGTATATCATTACTCCCTAGTAGCACATTTAATCCTCAGCTTCGCTGCACCACATAACCTTTTCCTTCAGTCCTCCTCCTCCTCAATATTGCTTACAAAAAAAAAAAAAAAAAAAATAGAGAGAGGGAGGGGGGGGAAAAAGCCATGTCACTGCAAGCTTCGCAAGTTACCATTAAAATGAATACTTTTTAATTTCTCTGGATGAGATGGAGCCCTGTGCTCTGGGACAATGCTGATGGATGACATTTTAATGCAGCTGAAATGTTATTTTTACTGAACCAGGGAAAACTATAAATTTTGCTTCATTGCCACTGATGGCTCTATGCATAAAACTATGGTGGCGCCCATTGCCCATGAATAATCACCTCAGCATGGCAGATGTTACTTCGCAGGGAAAGCAATTCTTATGCCGAAGAATTGTGGAAAGATTAATTGTCTACAGCTGTTTCATGGCCCACAGCAATCTTGATACATTTATGATAAGTTTAAGAGCTCACTAGAGGCAGCTCCTATTCCCTGTTGTGAGAGAGGGAGGAGGGGGAGCTGAATGGCTTTATTTTGACACCTGGATTCATAGAATCTGTCAGCTCCATTACAGCCTTCATAGAAAGCCGGCTGTTGGCAGGTTTGGGATGATTGTGAGTGGGCTAAGATGCAGGAATTATCTAGACATAGATAAAGAAAAGGAGACTGAGAAGAATTATTCAAATTTGTGCAAATGAATTGCTTCCATTTTTCCTCCCTCTGCCAAGTGGAAATTGAACGTAACCTGCTCTGACCTTTCTCTATTAAGTGCTGCAAATTGCAGTAAATGCATAGTTCTGAGTGCCCTAATGAGACAAAGCTCCAGCAATGCCTCATTAATAAGGAAAGTTTGACCTTGCTGGTCAGCCCTTCATTCGATATTGAAAAGAAATAGGAAAAAAGAAGAGATGACCTGCTGTAAATTTTGAACAATACCTTTGATTTAGTTTGTATATACTCCCAAGCAGACACTTCACAACCTTTTTTTTCCCCTTCCATTTTTACTATACAAGTCAAGAAGACGTATTTACTTACTAGGTTCCTCTGTAAATTCATGAGGACAGTGGTGATTTGTGACAGGAATGCACACAGGTGATCTAATGAAGCTTTTTCAAATGTGTTTTTAGCGTCCTTGTATCGATGAAAGAATGTTGATACCTTCCATTCTACACAGGTTTGTTTTCCTTTTTCCCTCAGCCTATATCCATTACCACTGTATTTGAGTGTGAGTGTGTATTCTGCCATTACTTGAAAAGAATATGGCAAGGAAATCATATTCTATCCTTAAATACAGCTGCTGGAGTAGGAAGTGCCTCTCAGGAGGTGCTGGGAGATGTTTGCTCGCCACCTTGACAGAGTAGCTCTCTGATTCTGGTCACTGTACTGTCCCAGCTGAGATAGAATCTAAAGGGCCCAACACTTTATTCACGAATAAATGCCAATAATCCAGTCTAAAGAGATTTATTAGAAAATCCAAATCTATAAATGCATGCATATTAAGGAGAAAAAATACAGAACAAAGCTAGAATTTAGGAGAGAAATATGGAATTCAATAAGTAGGTTTATGGAAGTTGAATGGTTATAATCTGTGGTGCTCTGTGGTCAGTCTCACTTTTAGAAATCATAAGGGGTCAAATATTGCAAACACTGAAAAAGTATATTTCCCTTTTCAAAGACTTGTACATGATACAGCTCTGGTTTTTTCATAGTTACAGAGTCTAGCTTGATTTTTGTTTATATTCTTTGTTTGTATTTGTATATACCTGTGTTGTTATAAATTGATATAATTTTAGTTATATAGGCATTACTTATTATTAGTTATAATAATCATAAAATATATAGTAGTAGTGTTCATCTAAACAATATTTTATGCAATTAATGTATTCATCCCTATTTTTGTTTTGTACTTGCTTCTTACGTTCTTTATTTTTGTTCTATATTTCAAACATTTTAAGGTGTGCATTCAAGAAATTTAAATAAGGGGTGAGGCTTAAATGCTTTCTCTGCTTGCTAAAACTTGCTACAAACAGTAAATGAATAGGTAAAAAGTTGAAGCCTGCTCAGAAACGGTTAATGAACCAAAATAATGTTCAATTTGCTTGGATAACTTAAAGAATAAGTTGTCCAGCTCTGTTAGATGTTTATAGTTCCTCCAGAAATTGCATGCCCTGGGATTTGTGGTGGCAGGGGAAGTGCAGGACCATGCCTTTAGGGGTACTGTAACAAAAGAGAGGTGGATCCAGTCTCTGTGGGGCCCACAGTGGCATTCTTGGATCAGGTATTGGAAATTTAGCAAACTGTTGGCAACTGGGATCAATTTTGCAAGTGGAGCAGCCTCTTGGTGTGAAATACACTGCCACACAGAAAAGAGGATGAGTATGTGCTGTGCAAGATCTACACATCAGATACTGAACTGCTGACCACGGAATCCAGTTTTGTCCACCCAGTTCTGGAATGTCAGCTTTAGGGCTTGAGGGCTGTCAGGTCTCTGCTAACAGTCCTGTTTTCTACAGAAGAGCAAGACCTGTTGCTGCCATATCCCTGTCTGGGACATGCTGCTGACACCCAGGCAGCTCATGAGGCAGTGCTCATCTTTGCAGCGGACAATGAGGATTTGATAGGATAATTGTTATTCCTGCCCACAGAGGCAGATATTTCTCAATTACACATTCCAGTACAGTGTGACTGTAGTGGACACTAATGTTGCAGGTTTCAAATCAGAAACAGCGTTCAGAAGAGCTCTGAAACCTTTGTGGTCCCTGGGTTCATTATGGGTGGTCTTCAGACCTAGAATAACATCTATATAACCACAGACTTTTAAGCAGTAGTGCTAGTGGTGAAGAAAATTTGGGGAGTGACAGCAAACGCCAATCTAAAATGTCTGGGAATCTTTCTGGTGAAGGGACATCAGTGTCTGGTGAAGTCCCATAAAGGGATTTCTGTAAAGGAATCTAGACAGGTGCTGTATACAGCAAGGTTTTGTGCAATGGAAGGTATGAGAATATGGAATAAGGGAATTTTTAATGGATGGAAGAATCCCTTTTTGGCATGGTTTATATTTCTAACCTTGCCATTGCTCTCAGATCTTACTGTCAGACCTAGAGCAAAAGTTCAGTAGAAAAACACAGATCTCTGAGAGAAGAATCATGAACAACAAGCATTAAAAATATCAGCTTGAGAGTTTCCCTGCATCCCCAGCATGCGTAATGTAAAGAGTGTAAGTGCTACAAAGACAGCAGCACTCATCCCCAGCTTGGTAAGAGTAAGGAGGTTTTTATTTCTTTTATTAAGTTATACCTGTGAACAGGTAAGATTTTCTCAATACATTCATAATTCAAAATAATTCACTAAAATTCTGCATATGTGTCTTAAAATCAGCATTTCGTTGAAAGTGGGCTCTGACAGATGTAGTTTAAATACACCTAAGTCAAGACAAGCAGGATAACTTCCTTTGGATATGTGAGCCTCACACCTCTGATTGGATGGCTGTAAAGTTTTGAATCAAATTCCCACAGTGAATATTTATACTTAAGACCTAAAATGTTCATTTTACATCAGTATTTTCCAACATGAAGTTAAAATGTGCTATTTCTGCAAACATTCCTCCAGAAGGAGTAATTTATTTGAACACAGTGAAAGCATCTCAGAGAAGGTTGCCCACACAGCTGGAATAATTCTGAATAAAAATCCTGATGTATTTACCTACAGGTTGTATAATACTTGCTTTCCCCTCATAAAAAGTGCTATTTGAGCCTGATGAATAAGGTTAATAATCTGTTGCCAAATTCTCCGTTCTTCAGGATCAGGTTTTTCATCGCAGCTCAAGAATTGCAAATACTCAGTAAAACATTAATTATCTAAGAAATCTTTCTGCAGTCTAAAGTGCCTAGTGAAGAGTAGAGTTGAGTCTTTTTTCTTACTTGGGTGGGAAAATACAATAGTATTTATTCAGACGAGCAGAAAGAATACAGAAGCAGCTAAAACGGTCTTTTGTGGGAGCTGTCACTAAGCTAAAATATGACATGATTTCAACTAGATTTTTTTTCTGCTATAATTAACTTTGTCTTTTGACAACTCCTTCTGAGGCATATATTAATTAAATACGGGATAATGAATAGAGACAACTAGATCACTAGGGTATAAATCAATTGAGGGGTTCTGATGATACCATAAACCACAAGAATGGAGTATGTGCAGTTAATAATAACATCAAAAGACTGTGATTGATTTGGAACTTAGCGATCCTTCCACATTCATTATTATTTTATATAAAGCATAAAAACGAGTCATATTTTATGCAAAGACAAGACGATTTTTCTCCCCCCAGTTCTTTGATAATGGAGAAATTGTCATTGTTCACAGATAAAGAAAAAGGCTGTGCTTATTACATGGAGAGGGATGGCAGAAGATCCTTGTGTGGTCTCAGAGAAGCCCTGGAACTAGGAACAGTTTTACTGTAATTATTTATACACCTTCTGCGGAGAATTTGGGGCCAAGTTTTCTCATGGTTTAAAATGCTTCTGCGCTTGCAATCCACTGAATTTTTTCTAATTGATAATTTTTTTAATTTCTTTTTTTTTTTTTTTACCCTCAGGTTCTGCCCATTTGCCAGATTCCATTCTATGGAGTCTAAGACCTTTTCCCTGTAAGTGACCTGAGATATTTATTTTTTCCATAAAAATAAAAGCATCCGCTTAAATATGTTTAAATGCTATTAACCTGTATTTATTGATGGTAATGGCAAGGTCAAAGAAGTGGATTTTCCCTGCAGTTGTGCCTCTTTTGCACAGTAAATCTGCATCAAAGGGTGGTCTCTGTGGTATGGCAATAGGTTTTTTAGAAGACTATATGTTGATAAATACGCATGGTTCTATACAAACTCACATGCACGTATATATAGAAATGAATTTTTGTAAAATCGAATTTGATAAGCACATCAAAAACCCTCTGGGTTGTGCCACACACACTCCTTACATATTCAGTGTTTTCCATTTTAAATGTACTGGGTGTGGGAAGATGAGGTGAGGGAACAAGGGATGTTTTGGCTCCTCGTTCTGAATGTTCAATGAGAGAAGACTTCAGGCAGAAAGATGAGCTTATGCTCCTTTCAGTTATGCTGTGATGCTGTCAGAAGTGCATACGGGAAGGGTTGCAGCAGATCAAGAGGGCGTTGGTCAAAGTCTTGTTACCATCTCTTTATGAACCTTTCAAGTGTGGTCAGGTATCTCTGGGCTTTGAGACAATTTGTAAAGCAAAGAATTAGAAGATGGCTCTGTAGCTGCATACCAGGTGCAGTGGTGGAATGTGATTTTGGCTTTTTGCTCAGACACAGCATTTAAGAATGAAGAGTCAGGTCTGATTTTGGCAGGTAATCCAGCTATCACTGCCAACTATTAATAAATGCATTATTAGTTTCTGTCCCCTCCTGCCCAGCTCTTTCTCCAGGCCGGTCTGCAGAGCTTTCTGGCAGCTCTAGCAGTTGTTCTTTGCTGGTAGCTTTTGAAGCCATAGGTACTGAAAGGAAAGGCCCTGTAATGCTGGAGGGCAGGAGAGCCCTGAAAATTGTTGGCTGTGCAGTTTGGTGCTTACTGCTCCTCTAAGCTCCTTTTGATACTTGAGAATGTGTTTTATGAGCATGAGGTTGGAGCCAGGGTGTTGAGGAGAGGCTTGGGACACTGGAAGGAGGACTGGCATGGCCAAGGTATGAGATAGCAGACCCAATCCCTCATGCAAAGACAGACACTGCCTGGTCCAGCACCGCCTCATCCACACAGGCTGCCTGAGGAGGTGAATCCCAACACACGTGATAAACTCTGAGAAAGGTGTTTCCAAGGCTGGAAATGCCCAGGAAGTAAAGGAGTGTCAAATATGTGGCACTGTTTATCCAGCAACATGAAGATCAGAGACTCCAGGGACATTTTGGTTTATCTTGGCCGCCTCGCACTCTAGCTACATTTCAAAACCAAGTTCATTTATATTTACATTGCAGTTATAATTGTCTGCAGACACAGACCAACAAAATTGGTTGCTTCAGGACCTTCTCATTCCATGTAATCTGCTCTGAGTCCTAAAAGGAACCTGCAGATAATTTGGGCTCAAAATCATTCTGTAAGAGCTTAAGCTGGCTTCCGAACACTTGGGCAATGACAACCACGTGTGATTTTTGAAAGTCTCTATCTGTTCATCTAAAATGTAAATTTGCTGCTAAGGGCACTGCGTATAAGNGAGATCGGGTGCTTGCCTGCCTTTCCAGCAAGGACACTGCTTATTCCCAGACGCTGCCACGGGCCTCTGGGACGCCTGCAGCGGGACGCGGTGAGCCAGGGCAAGGGCCACCCCAGCGTCATATAAGTAAATCACATTTTAAACACCAAATCCATTTTATTTGCTGAGGCCTTGGGCACATTTTCATACTGCAATGCTAGCATTTTAAGTGTATTTTTGTGAGGCCTCTAGAGCGTTGTCACGGATAGGCACCGTATAAATAACATTTATTGTTATTATCATTGTATGTCGTATTCACTCTGTTTTGCTACCATTAATAAACCATTCAGGCAATGTTGTTGTAATGTATAATATTAGCAGCAGCCTCCTTTGGGAGACATATAACTGGGTACTTAATATTCTAGCTGTTTCCTGGGCCATCTCTCCACAGGCGCAGACGCTACAGCATGTTCAAAGTTCAGTATAAAAAAATGGGCTGGCTGTGCAAAGATCACAGCATCTTACAACATGCCTTGCAGTAACTCACACCCTGGCCCTTGCTGTCAAAATTCTGCAACACTAGATAATAGTAAATTAGGGAAATTGCCTGTAATTTGGGGAATGCTGTGTTGCCCCTTTTAAATTTGTCATTGCTCAAAAAAACCCCAAAAAAACCCACGTTCACTGGATTCATCTGCCTTCGCCTCAGCCTTGCGGATAAGGCTGTTGCCCTGCAGCCCTCTTGTGGGGCTGCCTAGATTACACAAAGCACTGGTGCTAAGGAAGAGTGAACTGTGAAGCCCAGGGTTGTTTCTGGGCTGTAATAATTTGCACTGAGGATCGGAGTCTCATGAACATCCTCCCTTATGGGCTTGCGAAGCAAAATTGCTGTGACCTTTTCTCTTAATAAACAGCAGGAAAAACCCAACCATGCTTAAAATTGCATTCTTAAAAACACAAAAACAAACAATGTTTTTGGGTAACGATGATGATGTGAATATGGAAGAGAAAAACATGCGTATTGTGAAAGCACTGGTGGATTTGCAGGTAGCTTTTCCAGCCAGGGAGGAAAGATGGGGGAAACCTCCCTGCTGCAAGGCCTTCTCACCACATAGCCACCCAAATTCTTTATCACCTCAAAGCCAAAAGATACCAGTTGGCAGATGCCTCTGAAGGGCACTACTGGCCACGTGTGACTCGGGCTGGCATGGGAGGCTGTCTTTCAGCAGCCCTGCCTCTGTTTGTGAGGTATTCACCTTTCCTATCTCTCTGGATTTTCTCGCAGCTTTTCCTGGGCACCCCAAGTCATGACGATGTGGCTGGGACGCATCAGCACAGGCCCATGGGCTGTGGCACGCTGGCTGCTCAGCGCAAGAGGAGCTCCCTCCGGGCAGGCTCAGCACCAACACACATCCAGCTCAGAACACCAGCCCATGGCTCCATCGCTTTTAAGCTCTAGACACACTTTTCTCTCTTGTCGCCTGTCTTGCTCATCCATTTTCCCCCACTGGGAAATAAAGCATTTCTGACATCAGTCACCAGTGACACACAAAAAGCTGGGAAGAATTTTTGGGTTGGAGGGTCCCCTGTGCTGCACAGCCCCCTGCCTGCCAGCTTGTGGAAGGCTTGCAAGGGGTCCTCTGCCTGGGAGGGCTGTTCACAGTCATGTTCTGTGACTGACACTTACCTTCTTGAAGATGAGTGCCCTACCACCTCCTTTCCTATACCATCAGCAGAGCCCTGTGTCTTTCCAGCAACTGATGCTTTTCCCGAGACTTCCCTCCCTCGCTCATTCTGCAAAAAGCTTTAAATGTAATTTGCACATTCATGTGTTACATGTTGAGTGGTCTCTCTGGGACTGATTGTGGCATCTCTTTGAAGATGTTAACTTTTCTGTCTAATGATGTGATCATCATCATCCTAGTCTGTATTATACCATGTAAAAACTTCCAGCTCTGCACAGTCCAGGAGAAGAAATTCCTTGCCTTTTTGTAGTGGGAAACTGTATTTCAGGGCAGGCTGACTAACAGGTTTTGAACGGACACACAGGACTGGAGGGCAGGGGGTAGATGTCCTCCTCAAGGTCATTTCTTAAAAGGACAATGTAGAGGAATCTGAGTAAAGACGATGTAACAAAACAGCCGTCTAGGACTGAACAGATGAGAAGTGGTGAAATTATGTGGAATTATGTGAAATATGCTTCATCATTTTCTTACATTAATTTCATTGTGTTATGGTTATTAGTGGGAACCTGCCTCTTGAGAACAGAATTGTCTCATGTGTTTCCTAGGTACTAAGCCATGTGGTACCATCTCTTTTCAGGCAGGAAATGTTAAAATACTGGAATAAGACCCTTGGCTTAAAATGTTAAGGCTGCTGGAATATCACAAGCAGTCAGGGTGACACTCTCTCCCACTGAACTAAACATGGCAAGAGAGATCCCACATCCGTCTTTGGTGTCTGTATGCTGGCCTCCTTTCAGGCCCTCGCTGACCCAGACTGTCACTTGTAGAAATCCCAGGGTACTGTGTAGGCCTCACATCATTCTTTGTGCTTATTACTTTATTTCATCCCTTTCTTTTCCAATTTTGGGATTGACATGCGGCTCTGGTGGTGATGTGCTGTGTCATAAGTAGACACCCTGTGTGCAGGCAGTCAGTAGCCTGGGAAATCAGGGAGTGAGATGTTGCCCTTCTGCTCCTCCCTGCTCTGCCCTAGGCTGTAAAGCTCAGAGAAAATACTGTAAGGCCTAATAAGTATAATTACTATGTATTTTTATGAAAATAAGAATATTGTCTATAATCTAGCTTGTTTTTTCTTTAAAAATCTTTTAAAGATTGTCTGAATGGTAGCATTTCATCAACATTTGTTTTAGAGCATTATGCAAAATGTTTGCAAGGTGGATTTGGCTCCTTGAAAAAAAACAGTGCTCCAGACTGTGCTGGGCCCCTCGCTGAAAGCCCCCCAATGGGCACTGGAACTATTTTGGCCTTTTTGGAAGCTGTGAGCCTTCACAGCAGCATTGCACATGGCCATGCACTCTCCCGGGAGTGGGGAAAACTGGATACAGGGCTGGGAGGCAGCTGGAGGAGGACAGAGGGTGTGGAGGAAAGAGTAGTGAAAGCAGCTCATCAAAGTCCACTCTTGGCTGCTACCTGTTGATAGTGAAGAGAAGATGAATCATCAGTTTAGGTCTGTGACAGGTTTCCTGAGATGAGAAAACAGGGGCCCAGTAAATGTGTGCAGCCTTCTCCCATCATCACTTTAATAACCTGTAATATTGCAGCAGGATATTTTTGTCACACCGAATCTGATTGATGGTCTTGGCTATAAGACATTACAAGTGTAGAGTAAATTGACCGAACACCTAAACATACAAATTATTAAAAGGAGGGGGGAGCGGGCCTGGGCCTCCTGGGGAAAGCAGGCAGGCTGTAGTTAAGATGATCCCATTTCCAAGTGCAATTTATAGTCTATTGACTTGCAGCAGTGTCTTTTCAGATGTGAGGAAATTGTCATACATTGCAAATGAGAAGCTGTTTTGACATCAGGATCGCAGAGAGTGCCAGGAAGAAATGATATCAATGCCTGGTCTGTTAAGGTTAAATGAAGTTGCACTGTTGCCAGCAGATAGGCATTCATTTCCTTTTCTTCCCTGCCTGTCCCTGTGTACAATTACTGTGATTAGGATGAGTAACAATGTGCTTCTGACTCCCACTGTATTGACAGCTCGCCTAGTTTTTTCCACTCAAGTGGCACTAGTCATTACTTAAACACTTGGGTATTTTGACAGGGGAGATCCATGCCTGCCAGTCAAGTGTATCAGCGACAAGGTGGCCTTAGCCCCTGGACACGTACTGCTGAATTAAAGCAGTCAAAGCCGTGGCTGCTGGGATATGATGAACCTTTTTAGAAACGGGGCTCTGGCAAACCCAGAGAGACACTGATGCACTTGGTGTGTTCTTCCTGTCTTCTCCACACGTTACTATTGGTGATGAGCTTGTTTTTTCTCCATCTACATTGTGATCTCTTAGAGGAAGAGCATGATTGCAAAGCAAGTTATTACAGAGAGGAAAGGAGTCAAAATTATTTGGGACCTTTACATTTATGTTGGGGGACAGTTTTAATTTGGACTGTTCTGGAAGAGACCATCAGTTAGCAGTGGTGGGGCAGCCTGA
Organism: Mystacornis crossleyi; assembly: GCA_013400655.1. Classification (NCBI taxonomy): domain Eukaryota; kingdom Metazoa; phylum Chordata; class Aves; order Passeriformes; family Timaliidae; genus Mystacornis; species Mystacornis crossleyi. The sequence continues at coordinate 7,538 of VYZQ01026948.1, read as the reverse complement.
GAGTTAAGTAGGTTAATTTAATTGAGAAGGTGCCTTGATCTGCTGCCAGGTACCCCTATGGTAGTTTTCTACCTACACACTAACTTCCTCTACTGTGTGCTCTGAGATCTCTTTTGAAATGACTTCTTACATATATATCAAAAGCAAATCTATTTACCAAGGTTTCTTGATTTTAATTTTGTTGGTTTTTTTTTTTTTCCTTGCTCTTAGTATAGTTTGGGTTCAATCTAGAGAAAAACAATGTGAGGAATAAAAAAGTAGTGCAGAAGGGTTCTGAATATTGAAAAAAAATATTTGGCTGAAGCTTAAAGGATGAAGGGGAAGACCTATCATGCATAGAACACACCAAAAAACCTACCAGCTGTGAGTTTTTGCCAGGCCTAATTCCCAGACTACTTGAAAAACGTGCCAGGGGCACATCCAGTCGCTTAAATATTATTGTGCTTTCAAAGACCTTTAGGGCTTTGCAGAGGTCCTTGTTCAAGTGAATATACGAGTGTGTGCACACATACACAAAGAATTCAACAGGTTATTGTTGGAGCTACTAAGCTGGTACTCTGCAATGCTGCTGGATTTTCATTATCTGCTCCCTCCTGCCTCATCCCTGCCCACACCCTCCCCTGGTGCTGGATGGTGGTAATAAAGAAAATGGTTTGCAGATTTCTATTGGAATCAGAAAGGAGTCTAAGCTTTACTGGAAAATCAATTATGTAGTAGGCGAAGTACCCCATAATGTTCAGCAAAAAAATATGCTAACATTCAGGTCAGTACATTGGAAAACACATTTATCATGATTTCCATGAAAGCCTCAGCCTGGTGTGTCCCAAGAGCAACCTCTGAACTTTCTTGAACCAAACAGTCAAATGGAAAACTCTGCCTACTTAGCATTTTAAAAATCTGCTTCTCTTCTGAGCCTTGAACTGGAAGCTTCATAAAATGGGCCCTTCCATCTCCCCAAAGAGGTTTTAATAAACATTTCCTGTAGAGAAGATATTTTTTGTTGCCTGAATTTTCTCAGCTCTAAAAAAACGGCTTTATACAGGTCCCCAAATTTCTTTTACCAGTGATTTGCCTCATGAAATGTTGACTATTAAATGTAATTAAATGCACAGAGCATTAAATGTGTGTACTATCGAATTACTGCTTCTGCCAGTCAGTAGGTTTCCTTTAAATATTTGCTTCCATGTTGTTTGGTGTTTCTCATTTCTGTAACAGATTATCATGGAAAAGTAAATTATATATTGGCAGTCTTGGTCTAGGTGCTGTACAAACGCAAGGCTAGAGATAGTTAGAGACAGTCCTTTCACTAAGCTATTTACAATCCAGAAAATGTGTGTATTCCTGAGCAAGTGCTTGTGTGGTGGCTGAAAGAAAAAAGCCATAAATGGCTGCATGTCACTCAAAAATGGTGTTTCATGTAGCTGTCTGTGTCCAAGGGTATATCTTACCATCCTGGTGTGTATCCATTCCCAGCTTCTCTTTTGATGCATAGGTTGTGAACTAAACATTTTTTTTTTTTTTGTAAGTGTCTATACAGCTTCCAACAGAATATTTGAAATAAACTAGGGGGAGCATTTGGCATCCAAGTTTGAATGGCTTGTTCTCTCAACTTTAATCATATATTAATGCTGTCAGGCCTTGCTGGACTTAATTCATAGTGTCATTCCTCTACACAAAACAGGAATAGTAGTGGGACACAGATGCACCTGCAGATTCCGTCACTAAATAAGGTAGAGGTTTTCCCCACTTTGCTGCCATGATTTCTGCCGTTAATACACTCCTGAACTGACCTCAAAAACTGTAGAAAAACAGATCTGGAGGCACTACTGGAGGCAGTCTTGTGCATTCCTGTGCTCCAAGCAGGCCCCCGATCCTTCTGTTGTTCAAATGGATTTTGGTTCAGTTAGAGTTTAAAGGTGTCCCGTTCTGGAAGCTTCACAGCCTACCCAGGTGATCCTTTTACAGGTTGGAGACCTTCATCATCCTTCCTGTTAGAAAGGTTTTTCATGTCTAAACTTCTTTTTTTCTCTCCCCGTAGTTTATGGATATTCTCTCTTGACTTAATATGGAAAACAAAATTTTTCCTTTCCTGCTTGCAGCAGAATTTTAATGTATTTATGACTGTTATATCCCACATCTAATTTATCCTCCTAAGGCTGAACAATCCCAACTTTTTTGCAGTTCATGGTTTTCTCTCTATCATCTCCCTATGTATCTTATGGGACTTACTGATTCATCCATGTGATATCTGTTTCTGCAGTGATAAAATTGGTTTGATAGCATTTTTATCCACTTTTAATCATCCTTAACTATGCAGAGAATACAGTGTATCTCTTTCCACACTCAGAAAAGCCAGTCTCACCCTTTCAATAAAGAACAGAGTTTACCACAGACTCATCAATGCAATGATGTTTTTGGCTAATGAAATCTTGTCACTTTGTTACTGTTGATGGGTAAAGACAGAGTTTGCATGGATGAAAGGAAAATGCCTCAGATAATTTATTACTAATTGTGATCTTGAGAATATTTTGCAGCTGGTGGGGAAAAATCATTTGGTGAAAATCTATACATTTTTCTTTTTTTCATGACTTTCTTTTCTCATGGACTATTTCCTGACAAGTCAGTGAAAGGAAACAGCATCAGTCCTAAGAAAGCAATCTACTTAAAATCAAATTGTAGTGACTTTCAGTGTATGGAGGCAATATTTTTATTAAAATAATGTTACTGCTGCTGATTTTCTTGGACAGGTGACGTGACAAACACATTTACACAAAAGCAGGCCTAAGTCTTACCATGGTTGGGGAAAATGGGAACAGAAATGTCCATCTTCCACTGCTTTTTTGCTTTTCAGTAAAAAGATGATCTCTCTTCCTAATTTATTTTAAGCATTGAAAGAAACAGAAAGTTCAGGGTAAGAGGCACAGAGAAGCACAAAGATGTCTTGCTGAAGTTAAGCTATGGAGGTGATGCTTCTAGGACCTATCATGTAATTAACTTTGTTTTAATCTTGCAGCTTCTCATAGGGAGCTAATTTTTTTTTTTTTTTGTGTTATGTTACAGTGCACCACCCTTAAAATCTGTCCAGACAGGTTTTGGCATCTTTTACTCCAAAATGTGATAATCCTCACATTTATTTGGCTGCTGACATACTAAGCCCTGTCAAAAAACTAGTAATGAGCTGTGTTAATTGATATCTTTTATATGATTGTATAAAATGTGACTTTTTTTCAGCTCATACGTTAAGCTTAAATCTTTTCCTGTTGGTCTGAAGAGAGAATGGATAAATAGGATTTTTTTATAGTCAAGTTAAGTACCAGCTGTGTCTTTAGATTCTGCAACCACCTCTGACTGATAGTTATTTCCTGGACAGCCAGCAAACAAAGCTGCATGGCAACACCCAAGGGACAGGAGCACTTTTAAACATTCTTTACATGTCTAGGAAAAAGCCTGACTGTAGCAGTCAACAGTCTTGGGGGAAATGCTAAGCATAGATATCTTCATTACTTTTCAATTAAGCAGCAAGCTTATGGATTCAGGAGCCCTTGAGGGAGAAGTTGAGTTCTGAAGGTAGCTCTCAGGGGTCACACTGGGAGAGTTTCTCCCCAGAACTGCATCTGTTTTGGGAAAGGATCCCAAAGATGTGATTTATTGTCTGGAAGGCACAAGGTGGTGAGAAACACCTTGAAAATTACTTACATCTGATGTTCTGCTGATGGATAGGAAGAGGAGGTGCAGAAAACCCAAGCCCCAGATTTGCTCACTGTCATCACTGCTCATTTACGGTGAAAAAGTAATTACTCCTTTGAGCTTGTGGTCCCATTAACTCATGTTCTACTCCTATCCCCAGGTTTCTTATAAACCAGTATGATTTCAGGGTTTTTAGAAATCTTTCAGCTTCCCATCCTCCTTTGTAAGCAATCCCTTCAGAGATGTGGGGCATTACAGCGGCAAGATTTCCAGAAACAAGGCTGGATCCCCAATGGATTGTGGGATGCCTTCCAATAAAGCATTTGACAATGCTCTGAGTTGGTTAGGGAGAATGATGTGTACATGGGGAGACACTTACTGTGACACCACTGTGGAAGGAGAGTGGGAATAATGCCTCTGAACCCCAGTGTGGCCATTGCAAGGTGCAGACAATGGAGTTTTTTGGGAGGCCCATCCATAATGACTGGCTTTTGAGGATATCCTTCAGGGATAGGTGCAACCACAGCAAGAATAAAAAGTGTCATCTCCTAGAAAGCACTGACAGAGATAAGATTCAGGATGTTGCCAAGACTTGATAATCTCCTGGAAGCCAACCTGACTCCTTTCTTCTAAGGCATTATTGGAACAGTTTGGGAAAGAGGGACTGGGATGATGCACCGGCTGCTGGTGCCTGCCCAGGGCAAAATGGAATAAATGGAGACCATACTTGGAATATCTGCCGAGTGTCAAAACAGGATGATCTGCCACGGATATAGGTATGTATGGATGCAAATAGGGAAAAGTAAGTAGGCAAAGCACTTCCTGTTTGGTTGCCTGATAAATAATATCTCAGATAATGTCCTCTATATAATGGAAAAAGGCTTCATTGACCACACAAAACTAAATACCTTAAAGGTTAAGGAACAACTATTAAAAATGTGAGGTGTCTTCAATTTATATTTCAGAACTTTATACCCATTATAAAACTGAAGATATTTTATAATTATGCCAACAACAATTAATTAACTTAACATCAATAACTCCAGAATGATTGAATTAACAGTAAAATCATGATAAGGCTCCAGTTCGTCTTGGAGTTTTAGCAAATAATTTATTATCCAGTAAATGCTTAGACTTAATAACATGTTTTAAGAGTAACTATTTTTCTGTCTTCCTTTACATGAGTTTCAGCCCCAGTCTCAAAGACCGAGCCGGACTGCCATCTCCTACACAGTGCTCTGCTGATTTCAGCAAAGCTCTGGTGGAGATTTGGAGTCAGTTTGGCTGGAGCCAGTCTCAAAACTAAAGTCTGTGACTGCTGGGGAAAAGGAACCCATTTGTTTCTACATCACAATGTCACGCAGTGCAATGCAATCTTAAAATGATCCTGGGCTGAACTACTTTGGACTAAAGCAGTTCTGCAGCAATCCTTATGAGCCTCTGCTTTCCACCAAGGTTGTTGGCAACTAATGCTTAAATCAAGTGATTGAAATGTGGTATAAATATGACTGTGTAGCCTCAAATATAGCCAGGAAAGCCAGAAAGCTCACACTGAATTTTCCTGTTGGACTATTCTTTTTTTATATTTTTTCAGCCCCATGACATCCATGGCAGTGTAAAAGTGCCTCATAGTGAAAATGGGCTCAGCACCAGTGCAGTGGAAACCCCCTTAGCACTGTGTCACTTCCAAGGGAAAGTGGTTTGATCCCTCCACCTCCTCGCCTGCTTTGTGCAGCTGTGGTTCTTTGGGTGTAGAAGTCCTTTTGCATTACTGCTGCCAGAACCACAGGGCTGGAACAAGCAGTTCCTTTACCGGGGGAGCTGATAAAGTCTGGCTCTGTGTGGGTCTGTCTCGAAGGCATGTGCTTCTGCGTGGAGTCTCTGAAAGGAGCCCGAGAGCACTTGGGTCTGTCCCTGATGGTGAGATTATGCTGCAGCTTTGATCTCTACTGGGGTACTGACAGAGGCTTGCTCTCTCTCTCTTCCCTCTGGTCACACATTTTCCCAAGGCTGTGGGAACTCTATATTGTGGAGTGCTCTATCTGCCATTGGAGTTGGTCAGAATGAGTTCTTGGTCTGAAAAGTTACTGGGGAGGGACACCAAGACAGCATGACTGCAAGTTCGTTTCTTCAGGAAAGAAGGTAATTAACACTCATAACCAAATGAAGTATTTCTACATGCAAAAAAATATCCTGTGTGTAATGAAAACATTAATACAAAAAAACCAAACCAAAACAAAAACAACAACAAAAAAAACAGGCTAAAAATTATTTGTGGGGTAGTTAAAGAAGAAAGAACCCTTTAAAAATATTAATGTATTTTAAAATTTAAGTGCAGAACATAAAGTTACAGTATCATCTTGATGTCTCCTTTGTAGCTCTGGGATTTGTGCACTGCCTTCAGATATGATTTATATATCCATAAATAAGGGGTAAGCTCCTGCTTTAATTCTACAGAAGATTTTGTATCTCATCATTGAGATCCTGCCATTTTTAGTTCCAGGAAAAGCTCTTATTCACTAAATCAGATGTGCAGTTTAACTGACTTGGAGTAGGGAATGTAGAGCTTGCTGCTCTCCAAACCAAGGATATGCTGACTGGGTAGTCATTTAATTACCAGTTTGTCTCTTGTATTGGCTTTTACAGCCATGCAGGATAAAGGAAAATCAGGGGTCACATTACATTCTTAGGCAACTTTTCATAAAACTTCTAATGATGAAATCTAAATTCTCACCAGCACAAGACATCTTTGGTACTTCCAAGTCAGTTTGAAGAATTCCTTTTCCTGAATGTGCAGGTCAAATTCTGCTCTCTTCACTCATGTCGTTCCCATTTCCTTTCATTTTCTGTAGTCCTTTTCAAAATAAATATGCTGAACTTGAACTTCTGTCTGCACAGCCAACACAAATTTTCACAGACAATGAAAAACTTCTGTCAAGTTCACAGGATGTCTTCTCCTGACTAGTCTCGTTAGCCAAGACTTAGTGCTCCTGTTTTCTCAGTTGTGGAGAAAAGGAAAGATCGTCATTCCAAAATAGACCACAAGATAAAAGTAAGTAGCAGAAACACTGTTTTATTATTGTCTTTCCTTGTAGCTTTTTCTTATTCAGAGTTTTTTGTAAGAGTTGCTTAGTTCTGCCTCCTGATTAATCTTCAGCACATTAGCACATTCCCAGCGATTCTTAAACAAATTAGCTTGTCTTTTCATGGCTATCTGGGCTGGCTCAGACAGGAAAAGAAAGCATGAATAAAGTAAGCCTTCGACTGTTTCCTTTTGTAAGAAACCAAATTGTTACAGGCCCTGAGAAATCTGGCTATATAGAAATAAATATATTACATACTGTATATTTAAGTACAACTTCCCCCACACCTTGTTCACACATTTTCATCTCTTTTTTATTATGTTTGCCCCTTCCAGAAGAGAAATAAAGCCACAGAAATTGAGCCAAATCACTCAGACTGCAAAAAAGGGGGCACCTGAAATTTAAATTACTTGATTGAGAAAAGTAGTGGCGCAAAAAGACACACAAAAATATGGGCTCTTAACTTGTTTACCAGTTTTTCTCACTCATAGTGGTAAAAAAATTAAAACCTAGAAGCAGAAAAAGTAGCTTAGCTCTTTGCACTTGGAAGTTTTATGTGCTGCAGTCTATTTACCCTGAATTTAGACTGCCTGTTCCCCTTTGATAGCACTGCGAGTGGCTCTCTGATATTAAATCAAATGTACCACACTGAGTTCAAGGTCTTATTTCAGAAGAGACTGGATGGTTATTGAATGGTTATTCACTGACATCAGAGATATGGATAACTGGAGATGAATACACGTGTCTTGTTGCCGCAGTGTTCAGGGA
>VYZQ01026947.1:24321-35271 GCA_013400655.1 Mystacornis crossleyi | reverse complement strand
AATCAAACCACTACACCTGTACAAAATATTTGAATAATTTAATACATTAATTCATAAAGAGAAATTTTTTTTCCTATGAGAATGGTGTTACCACAAAAGTTTTGTGAGGCTTTGAAGACTCCCTATGACCCTCCTGAGGGATTAATGTAACAGAGGTTTTTGTGAGAGCAGCCTGGTCCAATCCTCCAGATCCAGTATGCCTGGTGTGTGTGTCATAGATCAATGCTCTTCTAAAATACAGGCTGGATTTCTGCCAATTCCTGAGGTAGCTTAAAATTCTGGGCAGACTGTAAGATGTTGCTGACTGAACAGGTAGCATGAAATGCAGGGAATGTACACAGATATCCAGAACTTGAGTCTTAACCCTGCAAAGGAACTAGCCATTCAAAAAGTGAACAAACAAGTTATAGCTTTGAATAAGCAGCATTAATCTGTTCTTTTCGTAAAAGAACTTTTTTTTCCCCCGAAAGCTCTGTGCCTTTAAATATTATTGTGATTACTAGCTATAAAACTTAATAATGACCATCATGTTGTTGTAGGCACTGCAAACACAGCATATTTTAATGTCTCAACAGTTACTGCTCTTGCAGATGCGCTGAGAAGACCAGTGACCTTTGGTCTTTGGAGTGGATAAAGCCGGGGCTATGGCATTTATTTATTAATTTTCCCTAGGAAGTGTTAAGGCTGCGGAATGGGTATATATGAGAGCTGCCTTATCTTGGATTGCAACGTGACAAATTTTTATGCAACATCAGGCTCAATTCATGTGGAACTAAAGCTCTCAAAGCCAGCATGCACTCATCTCCTTCAGGAAAGGTAGCATCCAGCCTCCTGCCCAACATGTAATTTTGCTGCAGTGTCATTTCATGAGCAGGCATTTTTCAAACATGCTTTTGGTTGTCAGAGGCTTGGGTGGCAAAGAATAAATACCAATTAGCTGTATTCAGCTGGGGGGCTGTCTGCTGATGTGGGGTCAGAGTGAGCCATGTTGTTAGGAGATGGTTGCTGTTCACTACAGCAGCTCAAGTCTGTAAAAACAAAAGCAGCATTTGAACAAGGGAGAAAAGAAAACTGAGGAAGCTGGTGGTCAAAGTCTGAGCGGCAACATGTCAAACATGAACATTAACCTTTTCTTCTCATGGCTGTGGCTTTTTTTTTCAGTAGAGTACAGGGCCTTCTCTGTATTCTGCTATTGCTTTGCTTTTGTTTTTGTTTAAATGGCAGCATTTTAACATGTGCTTACCTGAGTGATGGGATATCACATACTTCCCTCTCAAGTCCAGATACTGTTTTTTCTTTTACTTCCGGCAACATCTCTACAGATGCTGGGACAAGTTTGATGGGTTTTCTTTCTAAGTTCTTTGTAGAGTTTCCCTAGCTAAAAACTACAAATGTATTTGGTTTCCTCTTCAGCACCCGCTTGCCTGACTTACAAACTGTGCCACCAAATTAAATGTGATCAATAAAAGCCTTCATAAAAATTCAACAATATGTGTTACTTGAAAGGTTTCCAAATTCTGTGCTCTAATTCTACTTAAGAACTGCACTGTAGCTCAATANTAAAGCTCTCAAAGCCAGCATGCACTCATCTCCTTCAGGAAAGGTAGCATCCAGCCTCCTGCCCAACATGTAATTTTGCTGCAGTGTCATTTCATGAGCAGGCATTTTTCAAACATGCTTTTGGTTGTCAGAGGCTTGGGTGGCAAAGAATAAATACCAATTAGCTGTATTCAGCTGGGGGGCTGTCTGCTGATGTGGGGTCAGAGTGAGCCATGTTGTTAGGAGATGGTTGCTGTTCACTACAGCAGCTCAAGTCTGTAAAAACAAAAGCAGCATTTGAACAAGGGAGAAAAGAAAACTGAGGAAGCTGGTGGTCAAAGTCTGAGCGGCAACATGTCAAACATGAACATTAACCTTTTCTTCTCATGGCTGTGGCTTTTTTTTTCAGTAGAGTACAGGGCCTTCTCTGTATTCTGCTATTGCTTTGCTTTTGTTTTTGTTTAAATGGCAGCATTTTAACATGTGCTTACCTGAGTGATGGGATATCACATACTTCCCTCTCAAGTCCAGATACTGTTTTTTCTTTTACTTCCGGCAACATCTCTACAGATGCTGGGACAAGTTTGATGGGTTTTCTTTCTAAGTTCTTTGTAGAGTTTCCCTAGCTAAAAACTACAAATGTATTTGGTTTCCTCTTCAGCACCCGCTTGCCTGACTTACAAACTGTGCCACCAAATTAAATGTGATCAATAAAAGCCTTCATAAAAATTCAACAATATGTGTTACTTGAAAGGTTTCCAAATTCTGTGCTCTAATTCTACTTAAGAACTGCACTGTAGCTCAATATTATTATTATTATTATTACTACTACTATTATTATTATTTTTGGGCTATAATCTCTTAGGCAGTGATCAAAGTGAATGTCTGAATGCAACACAGCTGTGAGACTGAAGGAGGTGAAGGTATGGAGTTGTGCATTCTGTATTCAGTGGGGTTTTTGTGACAGAGGAAACCTCTTTCCCACTCTATTTTCAGGGAAACTAGGCTGTTAAGTCATGGATCATGTCTGTCTTCTTTCTCACAAAAGACTATACTCAAAACCTCAAAAATCTTAAGCATAGCTTTTGGAAGAGGGTCAAAACTCAATCCTCATGGCCAAAACATGTTTTAGGACTGGAAAAGATGCACTCTGATCATCAGGTTCATCACACCTGGTCAGTGTGGAAGGTTAGTTGAGGCCAGATGAGGAATGCTGGTGGGACATGAACATCTTTTTGACGTCCATGACACCTCTGGAGGTGCCCTGCAATTCAGCCTGCTCTACAAATCTGACCTGTGGTTTCACCAAGCATGGTAATGCCAGATGAGGGCAATGAAACAGTTTGTAAGCAAAAATCCACTACAGGGACCCTCTCAACCCCATCCTTCTGCTGGCTTTGGAATAAATAGAATTGTGGCAAAAAGTTCAAGGAATCAATTTAAATAGGGATCTGTCCACCAAACACCTACCTCAAGTATAATCAAAGCTAAATATTTGAACCAGAGCTGACTCAGCCAGCTATGGTGAAGGTTGTGACAGCAAATATCAAATTTTACCCTGTATCAAGTACGGAGATAGGAAAAAATTAAAAAGTGACACCTGTCTAAGGTTGAATATAAACTCCAGTTCTCTGTGAAAAAGATTCAATTGTCCCTTCCTTACATGCTTTTTTCTGCTACAGAACAGCATTTACATGTGATAGCTGCTCATTACATGTGCACTTATCCTGCAGTGCAAGTTAAACAGCCGCTCTGATTTCAGGAGCCCTCTGGGCACTAAACTCCTGCTCAAACTGCTTGAAGTCTGTGTCAAAATGGAGGGTGAGAGATGAAAGAACCGCTCTCCAGATGAGTGAGGGAATGATGTGTAATAAGATGCAGTTTGCCTAAATGCAGTTGTACCTGATGAACGTCACGGTGCAGCTTTTGGGAGAAGCCCTGGCTGGAGCAGCAGAGGAGACTTGGACTGCACCAGCCTCATCCCAGGGGCTGGAGTTACTCGTGGCTGGATTGTCAGGTCAAAAACCTTTACTGGAACATCAGCAGTTCAGGAATAGTGTTGGGAGACGATGAAGACTGCCCTTGCTAGAGATTTATAAGCAGGCAAGCTTAAGGGGAAAGAGGAATCTTGCATTTCCTTGTGGGAGGTGTTGAGCTAGAAAGAAGTTGATCTTGGATGAACAAGTTCCCAGTGGGTGGAGGTGCACAGCACCTGCAGCTCTGTTAGCTTCCATTTGAAGCTCAGCTTTTTGGAAACTCTCCATGCTATGTCACTTCCTCGGAGACAGCATTTTGAAAAATAAAGGCTCAAGCACCAGAAGAAATGGGAACAATCTAGGATGGGGGTTTTGTGCTGGATTTGAGGAAGGCCTTTCCTGTGCATTTGGATAGGGTTGGGGTTTTTTGTTCTGGAAATTATTTATATATATATGGTACCTAACTGAAAAAGTAAAGAAAACCTCAGCACAGAGGTGTTTTAATTGAAATGCAAATTTTATTGCTTGAAATAAGACAGATTTAAAACAAAAAAAAGAAAAAAGAAAAAAGAAAGAGAAATCCCTTTTAGACAGTGTTGTCTCATCCACTGAGACACTTGTGATCCATGAGCTCTTTGATTCAATTCACATGAGGCAGAGATACTGTCAAATTACTGAGAAATTAATTTGAAAACCAAAACTCAGACCCTTTTTGCATGCACTAAACACCCATCCTCTCCTGCACAAATTAGCAAACTGTGTGTGTTCCCTATGAGTCCCCATAGGATAATTTACTGATACATGTGAAATTATCCATTTTGTTCATTTTTCCAACACCTTCAAAGAATCCAGAAATGAAAACGTAGAATCTACCCATATTTTAGGAGGTTGGTATAGAGGAAGCTAAGTATTTGAGAACCCTTTTTAAGTATCCAGCAGTTCTTGATGTTACATTAGGAAGTGTCTAGTGCCCCAGCCACAGGCTTACCTAAGCACCCCAGGGAGCTTTGTGACTCATTCCTGGTACATATATATTTATTTATATAAATGCTGTATCCTCACACACAATCTGAATACTTCATACATTACCTCAGCCTGTTTTAATTACTTTTTTATCTCCTAAACCGTTACATGTTTCAAACCAGGCAAAGGCAGGATCCCTCAAGGTCATCTGGTCAAATCCTCTCTTCATAATGAAGGATTATTTAATATACTGTATTTTCTAGTGCTTGGGCTAGGCTTCCTTTGAACATCTCAAGTAATGAGGTTTCTACTGCCTAGCAGGAAAGATTATTTCACATGGTAACAGACCTTGCAAGTAGAAAGTTTTTGTTATTTATTTCCTAAAGCTCTTTGTCAGCTTTCAAATGCTGTAGTGAGATTTGTACTCTTTGATAACTGTCTTGAAACACCTATAATGAAGCCCCATCTAGAAGAAAGGCATGAATTTCAGTAAGATGAGAATAGCTAATTTTATAAAATTATATGAAGACAAAAGGATAAGGCTGAACATAATGCATATTATCTATCCATGTATTCAACTAAAGGAAAAATAAAAGAAAAATTTACTTCTATTTCTGGCATAAAAATACTTTCCAACTTCCCCTTATTTCTGATCAGAACTAAAAGAAGTGGATACTTAATCTGCTCAGAACTGGCTATGACATTTAGCCACATTTTAAAAGAAAACAGACCACACCTTCCTTTCAAGTTCTTGAAATCTATGAATCTTTATGAAATCCTTTGGATTGAATGAGATTATATATGCTAATATACATATAGTTATTTGAGGCTATTCCAGGGGACTCTTGTGCATCCTTAAGCTATCTTGAGCTAGCTTAAGAAACTTGATTTTTTAGGAGATAGAGGACTACTCTTATTTAAAACCAGCCTTCTCTAGGGGAATATAAATGCACATTCACTCATTGCTTTCGATAATGTTGGGAATGTTGTACTGAGACAGCTGAGGGCATGAGAGGGTCACAAATTTATGTCCTAGTGATACAATTTTTTAAAAGCTTTATACAAAATATAGTTTTTAACATTAATTCTGTGATGAATTAATAGCTATTATGGGAGCAGTTTGTATGTGTTGTTGGCATAATTGGAGGGAAAGGGACTGAGATGAATTCAAAAGAGAAATTTGAAAATGTGGTTTCATTTGGGCTGCAATATCCCCAGCTGTATCTCACTTACCTTCTGTAGGTTTGTGCTGTCTGTATTTGTCACAAACCCATCAACTTTAAAGAATTAGGGACAAAAACTGGGGAAATGCACAGTAAAGAAAAGGGCTTGAAGTGATGTTTCATCTGGGTTTACCTGCCAGAAGTGGAAAAATAATTTGGCTTGCTTTACAACACACTTACGGTACATTAGAGCAGAAATACAGATACCCTAGAGGGGAGATATAAAAAGGCAGAGCAACCAAAATAATCGGTGAAAGATGACTTTTATATGGCCCGTGCTGCAATGGGAAGTGGGAAGGGAAATGTGGAAATTGTGTGTGTAGGGTGAAACAGGGAAGTGAGGTGGGATGCTTGAACTCATCAAGCAGCACAGCAAATTCAAGCTTAGGAAAAAGCAAGCACGAAATCTGTGTGCAAGGAGGAGGGAACAGAAGGTCGTGCAAGGGGGGAGGCCTGTATTTAACCCATCTTTGCTGAAAGGTTGGTGTCATCTGGCTGAAAATATGGTGGGTTTTGCAGTCAATCTCATTCTTAGGACTTCAACCTCCTGCATGTGAGATGAGGTTAAATTCCTAATGGTGCCCTCTTCTGCAGTTTTCCTTCATTTCAGTACAGTGATTCTGCTATAAGCACAGGAAACCTTGAGGTGCAACTCGTGGAGGCTTTGACCAGTTCTTTGGCCAGACTGAATGATGCCAGCTGTAACAGATGTCTCGAGGCAAGGCAGATTTCTGCTGTTTGGAGCAGTTGATGAAACAGTTATAATACCTTCATTCACACTGTATAAATTATTTATTTGTCTTCTACTGTCACCTTCTGCAGATATGCTAGCAAGCAAATTAATTTGCAGACTATTCATAGAAATAATTGAAGACAGTATTAAGAACTCTTCCATTTATTTTTGGATGTGCACTAAATATTTGGATCTAAGACCTACACCCTGCGTGGTATAAAAAGGTTATTTTATTTACTGAGTAGATTCAGATCACCTTGACTGAGGAATTACAAATGTGTGAGAAACTTATTTGTTATTTTCAGATCAAATACTGAGTATTTTCTAAGAGGTTAATATTAAAAATGTGAAGCACTTGAAGAAAATTCAAGAGTAAGGGAGATGTCATATTTGCTGATCTATTTATTAACTATTTATTTAGGTTTTTTTACCCACAAAATACTAAGGCAGAAGGGCATAATGAATTATGAAATATATTCCTCTTCAGCTCAAGAAAGGCTAAATATATTGTACTTCTAAATACAGCGCTCCTGTTTATTTACTCTGAAGGTGGGAGGTCAAGAGAATGCATTATTTATTGAAGTGATACTTGTTTATCCTGGAAATTATGGTGTTATATATATTTATATACTTGTGTATATATATACAATTTATGACTGTAAATAAATTAATATAGCTATATCTCTTTTTACCTCATGACAAAGAAATGGGAAACGTTGGGTAGTCATCATTGTGAAGCAGGGGGAAAGGGCTTTCCATGAGATTTACTGGAACTGAAAAACAGTTTCTAAACTGAAGAACAAAAGTAAAAAACATTAGTTGCAGTGCTTATAGAGAGATAGGGATATTGGCATATTGTAAAAATTGGGAAATTCAATGATGAATCCTTGAACAAGACTATCAGGGAAGTATTACCAAGCAAATGAAGATGAGTAATGTCAGATAATGACGGTTCAGTGCTCGATACACAAACGAAGCTGAACAAAGTTGGATAGTTAAGTGGACGTGAACAAATCAAGATGAACGATGAGAGATGATGAATTTTGAGTGGACAAGAAGGAAATCACAGTAAGTAATTTCACGTGATGTTTATTATGCATCAAAGAAAAAAATTTGTTTTCTTTCTTAGAGAGTTTATTTACACTGGATTCCTGAGTGAAGCCTTTTCTGTATGGGCCTGCATGTTTCAAATTTAGAGCAACTGTCTGACAATAAGACGTTATCAAAAAACTTCTGGTAATATAATTTTTTAACACTGTAAATGTGTGCCATATTTTCCTGGTAGCTGACCACCTCCTTGGATTTAGTTACAGTTATGACCCTTGCAGTGAGCGCCTCAGTTAAAGAACAATGTCATGCTGCGAGTGCTAAAGGAAGCAGAAGGGCTTATTGATACTCCTACATTACATTCAGGCTTTTATAAATATGAATGCTCTAGGTTTTTTTGCTTATCTATTCCTCCCTTGTTGAGTATTAAATTGAATTTACATTGTATTTTTCTCCCACAACAAACAGAAAATACACCTTCTTGTTTTATTCAGCCATCTTAAGGACTGTTGTGTATAACATTCTTATATTTTGCACTTGGTTGTGAGTTTTATTGATGATAAGGGACCCAAGATATTGAGGTCCAAAGTGAGAAGCAGCTGGAAGGATCAAACCCCACTCATTTGAGTAGAGCTTCAGTCACAACCACCTTAGGCCAGAAAACTTCAAGAGACAGTGAAGAGGTGCCCCCCGTGGGGGAGATGGGCATAGGTGGATGCTTGGCGGGGCACGGGGTTTCCCTTTCCCTGTTCCTTGGTCATATGTACCCAAAATTCTGTCCCCTATTGGTCACTTTGAATGTAGCCCGTGGGGAAACCTCTACTCAGGGGGGTGTTCACATGACTCAGCAGCAGTTTTCTTGGTAGCAGTTCTGGTGGTGGTCCATGCCAGTCTCCAGCCATGTGCGGCTGGGGGAATAAAATCTGATAACATCAATGAAACTGTCGTCTCCTTGATTCTTCCACGGGCCGAGGCTGCCTCCAGGGATGGTTGCAGGAAAACCCCACTGCAACAAGACAGCTTAATTGGGCTCCATTTTGGTAGGTTTGGACTCTTGTATCACGCACTTGTTCCCCACATGTTTGTGTGATACTCTTGCTGTAGCATCTGCTTTGGTGATGGAAGTTAACGTTACCTATTTATTTTAATTAAGATAAAGTGTTTTCTACTTTAAAGGAAGGCACTATGCAGCACTTGCCAGTAGTTGTCTTGTGGTGGTACTCAAAATATGGGCACATTTTTCTGTATTTGTACTCTCCTAGCCTTTCCCTCTTTCCTTGTATTATTAGCCACTGTATATTTAAAATCTAGTTTATGATTCTCGCATAGAAAAGTGGGATGCTTGCCCTTACAGGACCACAATTGTATTTTCCTGGTCCCCGCTGCTGATGGCCACCCTGGGGCACTCTGTGTGGGCAGAGCAGGTTGGGGAACAGTGTAACTCCTTCCTCATCTCTCTGTGGCTGAGTGCAAGGTCCCAAAAACTTGCTCGATGAGGCTTTTGGTTGTTCATATACTCTGAGTTGGATGCACAGGAGAAATATCTACAGGGTATTTTCAAAAGGTAAAAACAAAAAGACTTTATTGGCAGCTTTAGAAAATCAGAGAAATTTGGCGAAAGGTTTAGAGCAGCATTCAATCAACACAAAACACTTCTCAAAGCATTAACTTGGCCCATTCAACTTTGGAAACTCTAAGCCCCTTTGATTTTAAGTTACTCAAAAATTCCAAGAAGAGGGGATTAGAAGAAAGACAGAAAAGAGATGGAAAAAGACACGTATAGCTACCAACTCCTGGGTTCCAGCAGTGTCCAGATGCTAGAAACTCCAGGAGGTAGGGCCAAGAACATCTGATTGCCTCATGGCTGGCCTTAAATACCCCTTGGCCTTCCCAGGCTCTTCCCCCAGGTGGGTGGTCATTTGGCCACTCAGGAGCTGGGTTTAGGGGCTCCAGAGGTGGGTGTGGAGTATTTCCTCCACTGTGCCAGGGGCTGGCACCACTGCTGGCCTGGGATACAGGCTCTAGGGATGGGGGGTCTGAGGCAGGGCACTGCTTCTCCAGGGCAAGGCTCAAACTCCCCCTTCCCCCTACTCATGCACCCCAAAATGTCTCGAGACATCAACCTTTCCCATCTCTCACACTGAGTCACCTGCAGGTGTTAATTTCCCATCAGATTTTTACTCCAGGTGACTCAGTTTCATCAGGCTGTGCTGTTTTCCTCCATGGTCTCCAGTCAGATGTCACAGAAGCGATGGGCAGGGTGTGACCCACACAGGTTCCTTAGGCTGTTTCAATCGAGATTTGTATTTTTCCATATCACTCTGCTATTTGGAAGTTCATATCTGTTCTTGACGAGAAGCAAAGGAAAAAGATTTATTGAAAGTATCTCTTTCCTCTCTTAGAGGGGTAGGTCCTCCTGTATTAATAGCACTCCTGAAAGAACCAGGACAGTGGGAAGCAATTAGTGTTTATTTAATTAGCAGTGGCATTTAATTATCCCTTTGGTTAGGTTTATATTTATGCATTTGTATAAGACCTGTCATTTCATCTAAGTTTAAGCAGAAGTAGTTTAACCTCTAAAATGTTATGATGTCAGAACATTAACAAGCCAGGAAATTTTCAAAAGCACTTATCAGATTAACTGGCCGTTCTAAGACACAGATACCAATTACCATTATGGCTGTCAGGTACTGTCATATATTGAAATACAGCAGCCAGAAAAAAGAATATTATTATCTACTATGAAAAATCTAGGCTTAGAATCTCCATGCCCAAAACTGTCTTGTGATGTAACCTTATTCTGTGTAGCTGAAAACCTATGAAAATATATTTTGTAAACTGCCAACTTTTAGAAGTATTACCTAAAAAAAGAAACTGTCTTCTGTACAATTAAGGGGGAAAATGTAGTAATATTTGGGTTAAATATGAATTATAAAAGCATCCTTGATATTGCTGCAGCTGTGAATCTTCCAAAAGATCCAAATGTATTTTCCAGTCTGAGCAACAATGCTGTAAGTATATGTAATATGACAAAGTTTTTTGTCATTGTCTTAACTCCTGCCAAATTCAGTGCCTCTGGGCTCACTTCCTGTAGTTTCTTGCTATCTCGTGACTGCCTTACAAAGTGCACAGTCTTGAATGGTACAAAATGGACTCTCTTTGTTCCAAATTTTGGCATGTTTCTCCTTCAAAAGCAAGGATTTTTTGTATGGTGTATTTGAGGACTCCCAGTACAGCACGAGTTGGTTCCAGGTCAGATCCAGTGTGAATGACTGTTCTTTCTTGTTCATGATTGTAAGTAGAAAAATATGCTTCTTGGGTACTGGTCTTCCTATTTTTCCAGTTTAGGAAAGAGAAAAGTATTATCTGATATTTTGGTTAAAAAAAAGGACTGATGACATTCATTTACAGTATTTTGGTATCATTGCAGTTTTTTTTTTTTTTTTTTTCGTTCCGTTTGAGTTTTGTG
>VYZQ01026943.1:0-14662 GCA_013400655.1 Mystacornis crossleyi | reverse complement strand
TAATCTTTAATAATTTTTCGTTCCTTGGCACAAGTCAAGGGTGGAAAGGTCATTACAAGGACAAACAGTTCTGTCAAAAAGTCTGTAGCACACTAGAAGGAGCACAGGCAGTTTACTTGTGACACTATTTAGTGAGAACGAATGAGGGCTACATTAAACAGCTCTTATTTCTCTGTAGAATGGAAGGAAGAAGTGGAAGGATCATATTCAGGTTTAAAATAAGATCTCTCCTAGGGATGTGGCAGTGCAAAATTGCATTCTAAGTCTAGCTGAATCTGCAATCTGAAGCAATTCTAGTATCAGTCATGAAGTCAGAAGTCATTCCGTGATATTGTTCTAGATCTTTAATTACAACCCCTGTCCAGGCACGTATCTAAATACATGTTAAACTCCCACTTCAACAGGATCACTCACATGCTTTCAAGTTAAGACACATGCTTGATTGAGTGCCAAGCTTAATCATGGCAGAGCTTGATTAATTCCTACATTAAACTAAGCAAAGATTCTCACAGATAAAAGGAATTCAGACTGGCCCATCAGACTAGGTGCAATACCCCATGCCAGGACAGGTGAGGCACAAGGGCAAAATAGAAGCATGACACAAGATGATTCATATAGTATTGATTTTTAATGAGGCTGTTAGGTAGATTATTCACTGATATAACTCTGACATAGCACTGGCAAAATTGACAAGACAATGCTGGTAGGCAAGTGCTCAGATTTGTTGACAGAACAGTAGGATGGCAAAGTGGGGAGTGCAGAGGCCCAGTGTCCCAGCTCTTATCTCTGCCACTTCATGCCAAAGAGGTACAATTGCAATACAGTCTTCAACCCAACAATACCTATTCACATATTCTCTGCATTGCAAATGAAAAAGGAGGACTACATTTACTGTTGTGCTACTGCTCCTGGTGTAACTTTTCCTCATTCATTAGTTCAATATCCAACCCATCTACTGGACACCAAATGAGACCCAGGATTCTTAGCAATGTATCAGCTAAAACACACACACACTCAAGGTATGCAATTCAATTCTGTATGATTTGGCTAAACCAAACTGGATTTTTTTCCAGTGGGTCTAATGGATAATATCTATTCGAGGTTTCAGGTTTCCAGTTCCTCCTCTTGGGATGCTTTAGTCTACACATTAAAAAAACACACCATTTTTTATAAATATGAAATCTAGAAAGAAAGTAATTCCATTGCATCAAGTTGCTTCTTGCTCAAACTTCCCAAAGTCATTCTTTTTCTAGCAGATCCAGGTTCAGAAAAACTTCAGCTCTATTAAAAATGGAAGCAGTCATTTTTTTAATTAGCTTTACTTCTAACTCACTTTAGATTTCAGCTATAATTTATCATAATATTATAATATTTAGGAGCATTACAGTTCTGGCTTCATCTGAAGTATTCCACTTCCACTGTGATTAGATTTGAGTTGTGAAATGTTGGGGGTCTTTTTGAGGAAACCAATATTGAAAGAAAATAAAAATGCTTATAGAAAATATTTAGAGAAAAATATTAGAATGTTGCTGTAAGTGATGAACCTGTGCCATCTCTTATAAACTCTGTCTCCCCAAAACTAAAAAATATAACAGTTATAGGGCCTCAAGATATATGTGAAACTAATCTAGTGAGAAATGCAAGAAATGTATCTGTTTCTATAAAGAATAAAAGGGGAAAGCCAAGTTGATGCTAAACCTAATGAAGTCATGACAGAGATGTAGATAATATATTGTAGTCACCCTGCTCTTTTCTCAGTTGTCATAAACAGTAGTCACTACTGATTGTAAGGAATACAAAGGAACAGAAAAAACCATATTTTTAGTGTAGCTGGTGCTTACACTCATGAAACATTTATGACAAGGAGGGCTTAACAAAATCTCTCAAAAAGACCATACTTCGACAAACCAGCAATGTCGCACATTTATCAAATTAAAAACTATAACCAACAGGAATTAGGGTCCAAAGAAGGAGGTTAAACTCCTGTTAATTCTTCTGTGTGTGGACTTCTGTATACATTTTCATTACTGATCAAAAGAGGAAATGGCCAGGAGAGGCAGAGAAGACTCCTGTGTCACTAAAAAAATGACACCCTTTTAACTTTTCTTCTTCTTAATCTCTTGCTGTTATGTGGCAAATAGAAATCTAAATTGTAGGAAATGGTTACTTTTAGGAAAGCATAAACACACATCATTAAACACGAATAAGAAAAAGGAATGTCCCTTATCTCCAACAAAGGGGAAAACAAATAGCCCAGTTTTCTCCATTCCTGCTTCAGGGATCACTCACCCCACTGACTATGAAGCAATTAGGGGAATGGAGCTTGCAGGCTGACCCAGTACAGTTCTCTTCCCATTTGGCAATCATTTATGGCACTACATATCTCTCTCTAAACTGCTTTTGTTAAATAATTTGATAAACTAGCAAAGTTAAACAAAATGCACGTGATCCTCCAGCATGGTAGTCTAGCTACTGATGTAATTACATGAGATTGTCATGACTGCAGATTTGACATCTGCAAAAAATACGCTCTCTGAAAGTAGATGAAAAAATATTTAAAACTTTCTGCAGGGAGATATTTTCTGCATGGTTGTTAATTCAAGGCTTGTGGCATTCTTAAAATTCTTTCTTTCATTGCGTTTTGGGGTATTAAGAGAACTTGTCGTAGTACCTACGAGCTAAAGCCACAATCTGCTTTTGTATTTCCCTTCATAATCAGGCAAAAGCTAAAAGCTCCCAGGCCTAACTCAGAGCTGGTATTCCTCCCATCTGAAAGGATAGTTTGTTTCAAAATAGAACCAAGAAAAAAAGGCCATCAGCATTTCAAATAATCTCTTTGGCACTACACTACAGATTCCTTCTCTATGCCTGAGCCACATGAACTGTATCTTCCACACCTAACTCTCACCGTACAACTTTCTGTGTTGGGCTCTTGAGCAGAGCTCACTAGACACCAACCCCACTACGGGGCTTGGCTCTAGATGAACACAAAAGAGCTTACTGAAGAGCTGGGAGCTACAGTAATACGTGGGAGACTTTCTTTGTGTGAATACAAATCACAGCAGCAAGTTTCAAACATGACCTGCCAAAAGGTGAGGGAAAGAGGGAAGTGGGTAGGGTTAATGCCATGTACCGTCAAGTAAAGTCTGCAGAAGAGCTAGGCAGCTGCTGGGAGTCAAGCTAAGGACTTAGTGGAGTGAACATGCACTAAATCTGAGCTTGAAGGCAATCTAAAGTTCAGACCACAAGTACAATTGCACTGGACTTGAAACATGCCAATACCAGTGGGAAAAGAGTGGTATCGTTTCAGAATTTGTTGTCATATATGGATGACTTGACCTTCTAAGAGTATCCAAGTATTCCAGCTTGAAATGGAAATGTGTCTGTTCAAGAGTCTCAGAACTACATGTCCAAGGCTCAAGCAGCCCACCTGCACACCTTCAGACACCCAGTTTTAATTTTCAATAGCCAAGCAATGCTTCTTGCCTGAGAGTACAGTAACAACCCACAGAGCAATAGCTGGAATAGCTGTACCAGTAAAATGCTGATTTATCTGCAGGGTTACAAGAGGAAAAAATTAAACATTTCTGCTTTGGGGAATTAAAATTTCTGTCTTACTGTGTATGAAGACCATGAGCACATGGGGAAGCTGCAGCTTGCAGTGAAGGGGCTTCCCAGCAAGCTTCCAGATAACAGTTGGAGCTGCAAAGAGAAGAACTACAATTTAGCAACAGAACAGACTGTCCTCAGCCACTTTTGGAGGCTATGACACCTTGTTGTATCTACAAATACAGGAGGAGAACCTTCAAGTGGTGTAAATCTGCATGGCAACAATAACTACAAAGGATTGGTGCAAGTTTCTATAAAAGGGAGAGTAATCTTAGTTTTGAGAGACACCCCAAAAGATCTTACAGCAGTAAAGATCGCCTTGTCCTCTATTTGTATGAGTCTAACAACAGTGGTACTTGGACCCACGTGTGTCCCCTATGCTGCTAGGGCAACCACTAGTAACAGTAGTAACTAAGCGTTCTCAGAAAATTTCAAGCTTTACCATTCTCTTTGCACTATAAGACCTACTCCATGTCTTACAGAGCAAGGAGTACTGGCAAAGCTATTAATATTTCAGCCACAAGATGTTATCTTGGTACAGTTATTTAGCTTTTACTTGCTATTAGTTTTCTTTTGCTTTACATGCAATCATGGCTGTAGCTTAGATGGCTTCAATCAAGATTTATGCTCTCTGGAAACCTGAGATAATTTAGAAAATGAAGAAAGATAAGCCAGACTCTCTCTTACATGTTTATAATTTAGCAAATGTTCATGATCCCTTGAAATATGTGTATTTATATGTGATTTTTATACCTTCTTTTTCCTCAACTATTACCCAGTCCAGCTCTCTGGTCTATGTAAGACATTTATGCCAGCACAAGAAAGGATTAATCAGGAAATAGGAAACAGAAAGACGAGAGAAAATACCAGAATTGGTATATTCCCTGAGAAGGGGAGAGAATAATACAGCACAGAAGTCAAACCATTTTGGGTTTTTTGCTGGCACTAGTCTAGTAGCATTTGTGATATTCTAGTCTAAGTCTCAGCATACAAGATTCCACACCACTAAATGCACTTGAAATGCAGAAATGCAGTGCCATGTACAGAAATATCTGATATTTTAGAATTTTTTTCTTCCCAAATAGAAACAGTATTAGTAAATTATTTTCTGCAAAAAAATCTGAAAAAAAATCCCTTCTGAAATTACACATATTTGACTAGGTTGAAGTGATCTGTTTTATCTCTGTTGTCTAACATTACACATTTCAGCATGGCATGGCATAACACATCAAACAGTATTTAGAGTCATAGAACCATAGACTCACAAAATGATTTGGGTCGGAAGGGACGATAAAGATCACCCAGTTCCAATTCCCGTGCCATGGACACCTTCTACTAGACCAGGTTGCTCTGAGCCCAATCCAACCTGGCCCTGAATGCTTCCAGGGATGAGGCATCCACAGCTTCTCTGGCACCTATTCCAGTGCCCCACCACCCTCACAGTAAAGAATGAATTTCTCATATCCAATTTAAACCTACCATCTTGCAGTTTAAATCCATTCCCCCTTGTCTTATCATTACATGCCCTTGTAAAACTCCCTCTCCAGCTGTTTTGTAGACCAAGTTAGGTATGAAAGACTGCTCTAAGGTCTCCCTGGACCCTTCTCCAGGATGAACAGCCCCAACTCCCTCCCTCAGCCTGCCTGCACAGGAGAGGTGCTTCAGCCCTCTAGCCATCTTAGTGGCCTTCTCTGTCATGCTGTTGGTCCCAGAGCTAGATGTAGTACTCAAGTAGAGTACAAGGGGAGAATCACTCCCTTAACCTTCTGTCCATGCTGCTCTGGATGCAGCCCAGGATTCCACTGGCTTTCTGGGCTGCAACTGCACATTGCCGGTTCATGTTGACCTTCTTGTACACCAACACTTGTAACTCCTTCCGTCCAGGGCTGCTCTCAATCCATTCTCTGAGAGTCTGTATTTGGGCTTGGGATTGCCCTGACCCAGGTGCAGGACCCTGCACTTGGTCTTGTTGAACTTCATGAAGTTTGCACAGGCCCACCTCTCAAGCCTGTCCAGGACCCTCAGAACATCCCTTCCTTTCAGCTTGACTGCCACACACAGCTTGGTGTCAGTGAACTTGCTGAGGGTGCCCTCGATCCCACTGTCCATGTCATCAACAAAGATATTCTAGCATATCAGCCCTAATACTGACTCCTGAGGGACACCACTCGTCACTGGTCTCCACTTGTTCATTGAGCTGTTGACCACAGCTCTTTGACTGTGACNACCACTAGTAACAGTAGTAACTAAGCGTTCTCAGAAAATTTCAAGCTTTACCATTCTCTTTGCACTATAAGACCTACTCCATGTCTTACAGAGCAAGGAGTACTGGCAAAGCTATTAATATTTCAGCCACAAGATGTTATCTTGGTACAGTTATTTAGCTTTTACTTGCTATTAGTTTTCTTTTGCTTTACATGCAATCATGGCTGTAGCTTAGATGGCTTCAATCAAGATTTATGCTCTCTGGAAACCTGAGATAATTTAGAAAATGAAGAAAGATAAGCCAGACTCTCTCTTACATGTTTATAATTTAGCAAATGTTCATGATCCCTTGAAATATGTGTATTTATATGTGATTTTTATACCTTCTTTTTCCTCAACTATTACCCAGTCCAGCTCTCTGGTCTATGTAAGACATTTATGCCAGCACAAGAAAGGATTAATCAGGAAATAGGAAACAGAAAGACGAGAGAAAATACCAGAATTGGTATATTCCCTGAGAAGGGGAGAGAATAATACAGCACAGAAGTCAAACCATTTTGGGTTTTTTGCTGGCACTAGTCTAGTAGCATTTGTGATATTCTAGTCTAAGTCTCAGCATACAAGATTCCACACCACTAAATGCACTTGAAATGCAGAAATGCAGTGCCATGTACAGAAATATCTGATATTTTAGAATTTTTTTCTTCCCAAATAGAAACAGTATTAGTAAATTATTTTCTGCAAAAAAATCTGAAAAAAAATCCCTTCTGAAATTACACATATTTGACTAGGTTGAAGTGATCTGTTTTATCTCTGTTGTCTAACATTACACATTTCAGCATGGCATGGCATAACACATCAAACAGTATTTAGAGTCATAGAACCATAGACTCACAAAATGATTTGGGTCGGAAGGGACGATAAAGATCACCCAGTTCCAATTCCCGTGCCATGGACACCTTCTACTAGACCAGGTTGCTCTGAGCCCAATCCAACCTGGCCCTGAATGCTTCCAGGGATGAGGCATCCACAGCTTCTCTGGGCACCTATTCCAGTGCCCCACCACCCTCACAGTAAAGAATGAATTTCTCATATCCAATTTAAACCTACCATCTTGCAGTTTAAATCCATTCCCCCTTGTCTTATCATTACATGCCCTTGTAAAACTCCCTCTCCAGCTGTTTTGTAGACCAAGTTAGGTATGAAAGACTGCTCTAAGGTCTCCCTGGACCCTTCTCCAGGATGAACAGCCCCAACTCCCTCCCTCAGCCTGCCTGCACAGGAGAGGTGCTTCAGCCCTCTAGCCATCTTAGTGGCCTTCTCTGTCATGCTGTTGGTCCCAGAGCTAGATGTAGTACTCAAGTAGAGTACAAGGGGAGAATCACTCCCTTAACCTTCTGTCCATGCTGCTCTGGATGCAGCCCAGGATTCCATTGGCTTTCTGGGCTGCAACTGCACATTGCCGGTTCATGTTGACCTTCTTGTACACCAACACTTGTAACTCCTTCCGTCCAGGGCTGCTCTCAATCCATTCTCTGAGAGTCTGTATTTGGGCTTGGGATTGCCCTGACCCAGGTGCAGGACCCTGCACTTGGTCTTGTTGAACTTCATGAAGTTTGCACAGGCCCACCTCTCAAGCCTGTCCAGGACCCTCAGAACATCCCTTCCTTTCAGCTTGACTGCCACACACAGCTTGGTGTCAGTGAACTTGCTGAGGGTGCCCTCGATCCCACTGTCCATGTCATCAACAAAGATATTCTAGCATATCAGCCCTAATACTGACTCCTGAGGGACACCACTCGTCACTGGTCTCCACTTGTTCATTGAGCTGTTGACCACAGCTCTTTGACTGTGACCGTTCAACCAATTCCTCATCCATCGAGTGGTACATCTGTCAGATCTGTGTCTGTTCAGTATTTGCACAGTTCCAGGTAGAATAATGTCAGTCATCCACCACCTCTGCAACACCATCACAGAAGGCCACCAGATTTGTCAGGTACAATTTGCTCTTAGTGAAGCCATGTTGGTTGTCACAAATTACCTCTCTGTTTTCCACATGCCTCAGCATCATTTCCAGCAGGATCTGCCAGGCATAGAGGTGAGACTGACCACCCTGTAGTTCCCTGGCTGCTCCCATTTTCTCCTTTTTAAAAATGGGGGTCACGTTCCTCCTTTTCCAGTCAGTGGAACTTTCACCAGGCTGCCACAACTTCTCAAGTACAATCTTCATCCACCCATTCCCTTATTACTCACAGCTGCAACTCATCAGGACTTGTGCACCTTTCCTGACATGGTCTCAAATCTGACTTTCTTCCTACAGCAGGTGGTTCTTCATTCCCCCAGTCCCTGCCTTTGCCTCCTCTGACTTGGGTGGTCTGGCTGGAGAATTTGCCAGTGCAGACCAAGGCAAAAAAAGCTGTTGAGTATTTCAGCCTTTTCCACATCCCACATAACCAGGTCTCCCGTTTTCTTCCAGAGAAGGCCTACATTTCCCCTAGTCCTCCTTTTATCACCAACATACCTATAGAAGATTTTCTTCTAGTCCTCTGAGATCCCTGGCCAGATTAGATCTCCTAACCTGATCCTTGGCTGCTTGGACGGCAATTCCTCACAGTCTCCCTGAGTTTGTTTCCATCCTCTGTAGGTTAAAAAATTAAATGAAAGTTTCTTCCATCACCTAACCCCCCAAACATTTCATGTCTTTCTCCCAGTATCATTGATTAAATGTATCTGGCTTTGTTGAATTGAAACAAAATTGCCATTAAAAATTCTGCTAAGAATCTTTATCCTGCTTTGCCTTCTACTTTTGCTAGCAATTCTCAATTGTGTAAAGAGATGACAAGTAGGTTTGATATGGTTTGAAGCTGGAATAGAACCATTTTATGCCCTGCTCACTCAGGTGTGAAGGACAATACAATGTACAAGTTGAACGGCTAGTGAGCAAGCCCTTCATTGAGCTAATGTGCTTGGAAGGGACTAGCAGCACAGTGCTGCTGCTAGAGCTGCTACCAGTCTGCTGAAAACTGAAATGGCACAGTACTAGGAAATGCAAATTAGAAACATGCTCAGGTATTGGGTTTTGACTGTCTGTTTGTGAGTCTGATTTAGTAAAATTTCTGTGGTTTTATTATATCTGGTTAGATTGCCCTTACATAGTTAAGATAGGTGTAAAAAGTTATGTTGCCATGATTCTTCCTGGCTCATTTCTTAGCTAGTATTAATACTTCTTAGCCTTTGATATCCAAGGGCCAATTTGAGCCAGTTCTCTAAGATGTATTGTCAGTATTGTGGACTGGACTCATGAAAAGAAGTGAGTTCATTTTGTCATAGATGAAGCTTGCAGTATTACAGAAGACAAACTGCTTAAGCAGCAGGCTTGACCTGGGATACTTTCTGTGCATCTTTCATTATCATCCTGTTTTCCAAAACAAATGAGCAGTCCAGCCTGCAGAATTAATGTTCAGCTTTAATTGCATAGTGCTACAGCTTTTGTCTTATCATAGACAAACATCCTCATATATTTTAGCCTTGAATTAGTTCACGGTTTTCTCATCTGTTGATAATTCAAAGGCTTTGTTACTATAGTCACTTTCATTCTCTTTCTCTTTCATCACCTGTCACTTCCACTCCCACTCTGTCAGTCTTTACCCTATCTCCTAACTGCAGAAAAAAAAAGCCAACAACCTCCTCCATACTAGGGAAGAACACATTTTGAATGACCTATATATTTCCAACTTATCTTGCAATATCTGTTCTAAGGTGACTGTAATGAATACACACACAAATCAAGCAACCTCATTTTTTTCAACTTCATTTTTTTCACTTTACTTTTTTGTTTTTTGGACGTGATGGATTTTAATGTCTATGCATCCAAGAGACCCACAATCATGTCAGGTCACAGCACAGGATCACTAGAGATGAACACTGCCTCAGCTGTTTGTTTTACTTATTGCAGTCCTTGTGTATCAGAAGCTGAGCCTTAGAGAGTGGGAGCAGCGCTCTTTGGTATTCAGTATCTGACTAGGATTTGGGTGTTCCGACACACTGAAAAGTTTCAGTCCCAAACTTTGACACTAGTTTCCTCTGTTTTCATGGGAAATCACCAAATCTGTCTATGACATTGTAATGGGAAGTAAAAATTCTTGCCTGTCCACTGCAGGATCTTTGAGATGGCAATCAGTTTTTATTACTAGTCTCTACAGTGCCAAACACAATGGAACACTTATCTAGATGTGCAGGAATTACTGTATTACAAACACTGGGAATAATTTGGAATAGCGAGTAATGCTGTTTTGTGTCATGGGTCATCTCAAGTAGTTTCTGTTTTGTTGTCACAGTGAAGGATCAGGTTGGGGTTAGATGTCCAAAGCTGTAACCACAGAGAGAAAATGGCTTCACCCAAATTCCAAGTGAGGCTTTTATTTTCTGATAACATTCAGGAGAAACAAAAGACCTTGGACATGCTAGCATAGTTCTTCCTATGCTCTGCTGTGTAGTCATGCAGAAGACATATCTACAAAATGGAAATTAAACCCGACAAGACTGGGACTGTTGATTTACCAGGTTAGTAGTTGTACTGAGGCCAGCTGTGTAAAACAACATCTTACTCAGCTATACTTACTGGGTAAGGATGTGAGACTTAAAACAGTCATGTAGTATGAAGACTGGCTATGTAGTATAAAATGTTCAGAGAAAGAGGAAATTCCTCACTTAATCCCTCGGAGAAGCCATCATGTCACTAAATAGCAGCTATTTGCAACTTCATTTAGAAGCAATTAAACCACTCAATAAATTCCCACCAACAGTAGTTGCTAGAAATAGAGTCATTTTAAAACAAAAGAAAAAAAAAGCCAACAAACTGTTGCAGTGGGCTTCTGCAACAATCTGTCTCCCTGGAGACAGATTTGGCCCGTAGAAGAATCAAGGTGACCATATTTTCATAGATGTTTCCAGATTTTATACAAAAGTAGGTATTTCATAAGGAGTGGGGATCCTCAACTTCCCATGATGAGGTTCTAGTTCTGTGAGCTCCACTCAGCCTGTTCATGATATAGAGTATATTACAGTTACAGTAGCAGATTATGAAAGTGTTGGTCATGTTCATAAGCTGACAGCAGCCTCCTCCGATCAGTGCTGCCTCGTTTGCAGCTAAATCTACCATCTCTGAAAGTCCAGCTAACTTGAAAGAGCAGATGGCTAATCTTGGGGAAGACTAAGGCGGACCGCATAAGGAAGCACTTTGAATAATTCACCATTCACCATCTTCTTTCTAGGCCTGTATTATACAAGCACCATGCAGTTTGCCTCTTCCAATGAAGCAGTGCCCAAAAACTGAGCTCAATTTATCAGCTGATGTATCAAATACCAACAGACAAATGATTTGCCGAAGTCACACAATAAAGCTGATACTTAACTAACTGAATCCTTCCTCTTCCTAACTATAGCAGGGTGTACCTATGAGGTGCTCTGCCCTTTTGCTGAAAGGCTGACAATTGTGCAGATTTTCTTGTTTCCTTACTCAAATGGCTGTTCCCTGATGATGAACAAGAAGCCATACCCACCCATACCCTTCTGTCAGACCCAGACTGAGCTAGACTGACCCGGCATCTTTGACTGCCAAGTCTAAATACCATCAACTGTTATGCCTCGGTACAGAACAGATGCCCCTTAAAACAGTCACAGCTGGTTTTATACACAACAGACTGTCTGTTCAGGCAACACAGATGGCTAAGAACAGAGCAACTCAGGGCTTTGCTTTTCTCCCTGGCTTCAGGTCAAAATAAAACGAGGGTTTTGATCTTCATATTATCAGAGACATGACCTGTAACAGAGGAAGGCTTCTGCAACATGTAGGACAGTGTCACATTCAGAATAAACAGGTAGAGCAGCTGCAGAATGCTCCAGGGAACTGTCCCATCTACTTTGGACATTCTCTCAGAGTACAGCAAGGTATCCAGATAGCACCTGCTCCTCTCAGCACATGTACACATAGAGAAACAATCTGCTTCTGGGGACCCTCATGTCCTCAGATATAAGGAGAAAGAAATCTTTTTATGATCATCTATTACAAAATTATGAAACACTCAGATGCCACAGCAGCATCCACGAAGAGAAAGATTTTTAAAAAGAAGCAAGCTGCATAAATGTGGAAAAAAACCTGGGTTGAAGAAGAGTACAGACTAGGCCTGAGAATCTAGGATTTTTGACTCTAGAGTCTCGTACCTCTCCTCTAACCCATAACTCATCGGGGATGCACTTAGCTGACTGTGCTGCAATCTTTTATATTCTGAGGCTCCTATCTAGAAAAACAGAATTTGAGCAAGATTGAAATCTGCTTTCTAGTATGTCTAGGATAATCTAGCTGGACTAAAGAAGATAGTTTATGTGCCTAAAGCAAAGCACATACACCCATATGCATAAATGCCTTACTGAATAGGGATTAAAGTAATCAAGACATTTTCTAAAGCTGAAAGATTTGCCACTGACGTGCCGCCATTGTGTTCTTGAAACACCTAGGAACACATGAATTTTACTTACAGCTTTACAAAAAGACAGAAACTACAATGATGTAGAAAATGGATAGATTGTAAAATCATAGAATGGCTTAGATTGGAGGGGACCAAAAAGATTATCTAGTTTTAACCACCCTGCCATGGGCAGGGACACCTTCCACTAGACCAGGCTGCTCAGAGCCCCATCCAACCTGACTTTGAACACTGACATGGATGGGGCATCCACAGGTTCTCTGGGCAACCTGTTCCAGTGCCCCACCACCCTCACAGCAAAGAATTTCTTGCCAATATCTAATCTAAACCTATGCTCTTCCAGTTTAAAGACATTCCTCTTTGTCCTGTCACTACATGTCCTTTAAAATAGTATTTTTACATCTTTCTTGTAGGCTTCCTTTCTTTCCAGTAGGTTTCCCTCCTTCCTCTCCTGTAGTAACCCTTCCCCTACTGCAAAACTGCAATTAGGTCACCCCGAAGCCTTCTCTTTTCCAGGCTGAATAATCCCAGTTGTATCAGTCTTTCCCCATTAGATCCATCCCTCTAATCATCTCTGTGTCCCTCGTCTGGACTCACTCCAGCAGTTCCAAGTCCTTCCTGTGCTGGGACCCCAGAGCTGGATGCAGTGTTCCAGGTGGGGTCTCACCAGAGCAGAGCAGAGGGGCAGAATCCCCTCCCTCCCCTGCTGCCCACGCTGCTTTGGATGCAGCCCAGGACACGTTTGGCTCTCTGGGCTGTGAGTGCACATGGCCGGGTCATGTCCAGCCTCTCACCCATCAGCACCCACAAATGCTTCTCAGCAGGGCTGCTCTCAATCTTGTCCCAGCCTGTATTGATACCTGAAGTAAATCCATGATAGCTGTTCTGTGGCTAGAAAAAAAAACAATTACCTATGTGCTAAATCCTTGAAATTCTCATTTGAAATAACCTAATTTTTGCTGTGAGATAATTACAGACGAAAGTGTACTCCTGCTAAATTTTCTCCTATTAATGTATGAGGCATACTGAGATCCTATAAAGACTGAAAATCAAGTTGGCCACAAAAAATAATCCTTATTTAAAAACCTGGTGTGTGACTTATGTCTGGGTCTTAAAGATTTCCCCAGAGCTGTAGATGAGCTGGGCTAAAACTATATGAATGGTAATTTGAATGGAACAGGAAGGGTAGACACACTGAACCATGTTCCCAATTCCTGCTGTAAATAGCAAGCAGCTCTCAGAATATTGCTCATCTTTATATGAACTCTATTCCTTTAAAAATGACTTCAGTGAGTTTTATCGTCATTTCATTTAAATGTAAAGGTAAAGCAACATAACCTACCAGAAATTAATTACATCATCTTATGCTTAAAAAAATGCATCCACATACTAGAGTTGAGTAACCTTGACATCCACTCTCTGACTTTGCTTTCCAAAACCTCAGCATGAGGCAGGTTTACGAGCTGCAGATTGAGAGCTTGCCAGTACTTTCAAAAGAATGTGCTCTCTTGTTCCATTCAGGTGAATTTGGAGTTTTGATTGTTTATTCTCAGCACCCTCTGTGTTCTGCACATCTTCACAAGTGTCCTCAGTTTACTCTAAATGAATTTTAATTGTCCTCAGATCATTGTCAGCTTCTTACCTCAGCTGTAGCAAGCCAAGTCTTAATTCAAAGCCAAACCAACACTGCAGCTCATTGATGAGTAGAAAGTGTTCTGCAAAGTATGCACAGAGAGAATACCATTCTGACTGTGAACATTTTTCTAGAGCTACAAGAGCCCACCAGGAAAAGCCAAAAAATAGCACGTCCCATTGGCTTTTATTCAGTCAAGACCAGAAGTTCCTTGAGAAGATTTTCAGTCTACTAGTCTAGAACGTATCTGCTTATTTTTGATACTGTACTTGAACATATGCATCCATCCCACTCCTTAGGATGTGATCATGGGTTCTGGAAACTGATAATTTTCTTGGAACACAGGTATTTTGAAACTTTAAAATCATATGTATCACCTTCATGCTTGGACTGATCGTGTCTCTCATTTCCATGTCTGTTTCTGAGACACTGGTGTAAGTCCCATCTCTCAAGCCATACACACAGGATCAGAGCAGAAAGTCACACAACTCAGACACAATGAGACAGACTAGGAAGTTATCCCCCTCTCTAATGGACAGCAAAGATCTCATCATTCATTCTGCACGTATCACACATGCCATCTTTATTGATGTTGCTTTATTCTTTCATGAAAAAAAAAAGAATGGAATGTGAAACAGGCAAAGACAGCAAAATCAAAATTATAAGTCAAAAACCAGCAGTACTGAACCCCAAAACTGCTTACTCTTTTGAGGAGGTGCCCCCTGGGGGG